>VZSJ01004791.1:379908-611099 GCA_013398405.1 Pheucticus melanocephalus
TACTTTTACTTACATTTTTAGAGGTATCTCACCTACAGCTTCAAGAGACGCTTTGTTGGCAATTTAAATGAAAGTTGGGATCACAAGAAAAAATATGCAAAATTTCTCATAAATGTTCTCTTGACACAAAAGGAAATCACATCATATGCTAGAATATTATTGATGATATATGTATTTAAGAAAAATTAACACAAAATGTCCATTTCAGATCTGGTTTATTTAAGGTCTGAAAAATTGTCCAAGTTTAAGGTTATCACTCCGTTCCTCTGAGTCATAAAGAAAAATTCAAAAGTTTCAAATATTTTGTTTATCTATGTTGCTTTTCTGCAGGTTTTATATTCATAGGCCATGATAGTTTCCCAGTTGCCAAGGATTATTGTTGTTCCACCATCAGCCATTGCCAGCTCCTGAAAGGTATCTCACTGTCATAGATCATACATTCAAATTTTTTGAAGTGGGTAATTTCCATCTTTCTTGGAAAAATAAAAATGGTGTCATCTTCAAGCCTGTCCCCTCTGGAGCAGACAGCAAAAACCCCCCCTTAAACAGCTGTCTCATTCATGGTTTATTCTATGGCCATGCTGAGGTTTCAGTGCTATCTTCATCTGCAGGTCATCTTGATTTCCTCTCGAAATTACTGAAATTTCTACAGGGCATTCAAGTTTTTTTTCAAGCACCAGATTAATATTCTCTTTTATCTTGATTTAACATTAGGCAAATACTATTAATTGCTGTAGACAGAGGAAGAAAAAGATTGTTTTAATGTCCACTAGGAATCACCAGACACTAAAATTCCCCTTTGACTTCAACTGTATGCCAAGTTGAGAAGTTAAATAACTTTTCATAATCTCTTAAGACATACAAAGAAATCTTTCTAAATAATCTGTGGATAGAATTATTCTGATTCAGTTGCTGGTGTTGTTCTGACAGTCCTCACTATCCAAAAGTTAAAGGTATGTCTCCTTACACTAATCACAAATAAATACAAGCATTTCAAACTGCTCTCCAAAAAATTCAGTCAGAGGAAAAAGACTGCCCTCAGGATGCTATTCAAATAATAGGATTATTTGGTGAACATTTCTACTGAAAAAAAAAGAGAAAAAACAGGCTTCATATTTTGAAATTTCTTTTCCAACTACTTTCTGCCTTACAGGATCCCTGTACATTCACACCAAACAAGAGGAAGATTCACAATGATTCTCTGAAGAGCTGGTGTAATAAAATTCTGTCTTATCCTATACATCTGAGCAACAGAGTTTTTCAAAGGGCACTGTCAGGTTTTATGAACTGGAGCACAAACTGTGCTCTGGTTAACAACTGACATGATGTGCTACCTGTATACCATCTCTCTGAATTTCACAGGCTATTCCTCTGCTAGCCCACAGGATCTGAACAGTATCTATGCTTCAAAGATATTAAAGTCTCAATAATTTTAATTTGCAGCATCTAGTAATTCTTAGGTTTGTTCATTTGTTTGTTTGCTTGTTTTTCATCTAGCTCTGTCAGGTTATAATCTTTACCTGTAGATTCCTGAGAATTCCAGCCATAAAGATTTCTGTATGTACTAGGTCTACTATGTGTATAGTCTGAGTTCAAAATTTAGCAGAGTTTGTGAATGATACTCAATTTTAGCAATGGGAAACAAAACATGGACCTTTTTATGTATCTGAAGATCAATCACTTTATTGTAGAAATCACTCCCCTTTTATACTTCTAATTTCAACCAGACAAAACCAGAACTTAACAGAAGAAGGGCACCTCTTGTCTGGCACAACTGCAGTGTTGCTGGCCATACATCCTATAAACCAGTCAGCTTCCTGCTCATATGCTGTCCATGTGTTCCTCCTCATCACTGCCTCTCACCCCCCAGCCAACTTCCAACCATCCAGCCTGCAGCTGCGCCTTTCCAACAGAGCCTTCTGGTGAACATAAGCCTTAACAACTTTAACAAATATAACCCCACATTCCAGACTCAATAGATTTTTTATATTCTCATCTTTTTTTCATTTCCTTAATGGATAAAAGTTTTGGAAATGATGTTTTTGAAATGATACTGGCCTTTCTATTAGATAACTGAGTGGAATATTTTTGTTCTAACTTTTAAATTTTTTTACTTTTTAACCTTTTTCTATTAAATTTGCCTTGACATTAATTTGGTTTTAAAGTTCTCTTTATTTCCTTTCAGCTGCTTTATTCTCAGTGAGCTTTCAAAAAATCAAGATTGGCTAACCCATGGGTATTCTTGGAGGTATCAACAGCAGACAGACACAAGCAACCTGTTGGAGAAAGCAACTTGCAACTGGCACCGCTCAGTAAGAATGAGATACAATTGACTAAGATAACAAAGAGGTAGAAAAGAGGAATAGCAATATAACTGGAAAGCATGTCAGGAAACATCATCAAAGAAAAATTAAAATAAAGCAATTCTGTTTCAAAGCCATATTTGCAGTGCTGACTGCTCTGCACCTAAGTTGGAGAGAGCAAAGTGGTTGAGTATCATGCTGAAAGAATATGCTGTAACAGAGAGCAGGAAAATTGTGTAGTCACAAAACATGCAAAGATGTATCAGCTTAACTACACATTTCAAGCTTTTCAAAGAGTGAGGTAAGAAGTAGTCAGAAGTTCTAATATTTGTGGGGTTTTTTTTATCATTCACAGATTTTTATATCCTTCATGACTTTTACTGTTTTAGAAATGAAATTAACATGAAACTAGCTTTCCCTAAAAAATTTCTGAGAAAAAGTTATTTTTCTCTTTTTCAACAGAACCTCTACAACCAATACTCAAACCTTACTTTGGAATACTAGCTGCTGTTTCTAATAACTCTTATTTAGATATCTAATTTTAAGAGTGTCCATTTATGAACTGAAATACTTTGAATCAGGTGGGCAGACAAGTAACAGCGACATGGGTAAGAGTTTATGTGGTTAATTTGAACTGCTGCTAGCTTCAACACAAACAAAGGACAGGAAGTTCTTTTCTTCACATTATTGTGTAGTATTTTTACTTGGATCCAGTGATCATATAAAAACATCACCACATTTTTTGGGACTAGGACATCACTGAAATGTCCCTGACCTCCTCACACTTTGTATAAGGGGGCAAGGTGATATATCTTGCCTATGGAAGGGATATTTCTATTTCCCTAAAAGTTTATCCATCTCATCCATTTCCCCCGTAAGTGTAACTCCACCAATAAAATCCTGAGTATCACACATGCCTGGGTAATATTCTTTTCTAGTCTTTTGTTTCCAAGGTCAAAACAGCTTACTGTCTTTAATTTCTGACTGATAAACTCTGATGTTTGACCAAACTCTCTCTCCTCAGGCAATTATTTAATCAAATAAATAACAAAGTGCACCAGCTGCCATGATTTTTAGGGAAACAATTCTTTCATGAACATGACCAGGTGACTGCTCACAACCACACAATGTCAGATGGTACAGCTTGTTAATAATCAGACTTTCATATTATTAAGAGATACTTATGAAAATAAAAGGAATAAATGCTTTTCTGGCCCAAGTGATTTTGCTTTTCTGATGCTAACAAACAGGCAGTGAATACAGGAGTACTACAGGTGGTTATTTCTGCCCACATTTTCTATCCCAATAGCCCATAACTATGAGACTTATTAGTATGCTCTCAAAATTTCTATCAAGAATCTACTGATGTTTTAGGAGAAATGCTTGCTTCTTTAAATATCTTTCTGTAACATCATGAGTAACCCTTACACTTACCAAATAAATAATCCAGAGCATTTTTAATATGTAGAGCATCTTGCACCTATTTCCACTATGCAAACACTCAAAACTGTGTGAAAGAGACTTCATAAGCAAACTCATGAAAGCATGTCCTTATTGCTGAAACTGTGGACTTTTTATTAAAAAGAATACTCAGAAATAGGTACTGAAGATTTTTTTTTCAAGTGTAGACAATTGCTCACTTAAATGCAATGAAATTGCATTGCTTTATAGATCCTTGACTCATGTTCAGTCACTCTCTTTTAGCTGGCATCTGTATGTGTGAAGACTACGCACATATGATAATGATAACCAAAAGAATACCTTAAAACATAGTTTTCATTAGGATTAATCTCCCTATTAAACAGTTAATAGTTTACTGCTATGCTGCTGATAAATCAGATGGTACTCTCTAATTTCAGAGGATTACTGGCTGAATGGATCTCAGAGAGGTGGCATATATCTCTTCATTTTGTTTCTCACATTTCTTCCCTCAGCAGAATTAATGTGATTCTCTGTGAAAGCCCCAGCCTGGCTTAAAAGTGTTCTGTTCAATGTATACAAAACACCTGATCTATTAGCACAAAACTGGAGCATTTCTGCCAGTGCTTCAGGGAGAAGAATGGGAAGCATAAAGAATGTCTAAATTAGCATGGCTATAACCTTTGGGTTACACGTGAGCAGTGTAATTCACTAAGTAATGCTGAAGGAAATTATAAGAATAACTCTTAATTTCCAAGGTATCTGCATTCACAACTTTAGTTATGTATTAGGAAATTAGCTTGCTTGGTTTTAAATGACCAAATCACTAGAGAAGACTTCTCAGCAAGCAGGTAACCTGAAAACTACTCTAAAATTTTCTTATTTATCAGCTCATTTTTTCATCCACTAGTTTTATGTGCTCTGATAATTTGGACTGGTTGAATGAGATGAGTATTTTGTGTCCCATTATTTGCTTATTTTCATTTGAATAAATCAAAGGGATTTTCCCACAGTTTTATACAATTGATAAATTGGTGCATTCTTTTAAAATTCAAACACATGGCCAAATTGCAAGTAGAATATTACTATGTAGGTTTGGGATATTACTGCCTTATTTCTACACATTAGTACATCTTTTCAATAAAAAAAGCCCTGCCTGAATCCACTGCTATTTTGAAGAAGACAAAACAGCCAAAAAATTTAATGTCTATGTCAAATAACCAGTTGAGGATTTCACCAAAATGATAGACACTTTTAGTTGCAATTTGCTTGAGAATTTGTCTTTTTGAGCTTCAAGACACAAAAGTGAAGGAGACTGTTAATCTATACAGTGCTGAATGTTTTACTCTGCTTATCAAAATAAATGGAAAAATAGTTTTAAAATGCTTTAGCTTCCCTCAGCTTAGAACAGGTAAAGTCCATACCTAGGGATCAAGGTAAAATAATTACGCATATTTGAAACAAGTATCTTCAGGCATCCATATCTCCATGCTGGAACTTTTAAAATTTTATTACTGGTATCTTAACTGAGGTCTTCCAAAGCCAATATTTTTGTAATAAGAGGAAAAAGTCAGAGGTGAATATGCACTTGTTTCTATGTTATTTTGGACTTCTGCTATTTTCCTTAATTTTTTTTTTTGCCATTTCTGTGGTTTCTCTAAATTAGCTATCCTAAAATAACTGTATGCGAGGAAAACCTCAAGATTCTGCACTTCCTCTATTCTCTGGACTTTTTCTGTCACATATTAGGACTTGAAACTGAAAAATACAGGTTTTATTTCTCCCTATCTCAGAGGGAGCTAGACAGAGTACACAAAAAACATGCAGCTGTCCAGATTTCAGGCTGTAGGGAGTTCCTAAGCCTTTCAGTGGATTGTAGCAGAGACAGAAGTTTTATCAGATGTTACCAGATGAATGACCTGCTCAGTCTTGTAGCAGAGCTATGGGATGATGTAAGAAAGGTTGAGTACTATAGGTTAAGAAAGGGACATAGACTGATGGAACCAAGAGGTTTCAGGAGTGGCCAGCAATAGCCACCAAAAAAGATTTCAAGAACAAGTGTTCCTCTGTTCATCCCCCAGCAAGAAGCAAGTACAATTTGTGAAGAAAGGAGGAAATGGAGGATAGTCTATGCTTGGAGTGGCAAGGAAAATCCTTCTCTGCCCACCCCAGAAGGTGCCTCGCGCAGTAGGTAGGAGGTTTTGTACAGGGAAGAGTAGTCTAAAGATGATGAAGGTACAGCTACGTCAGAGGTGTCACCACAATCAGAGACATCAATCCCCTATATCAAATATGCTTCCATAGGAGAGACGACATGCTTCCAGAGGAGGGACACCAAAGCAATCAGAGGGATGGTGCTCCTCTCCTATGGGGAAAGACTCAGAGACTTGGGGTTGTTTAGCCTGGAGAAAAAAGGGCTTCTGGGTGACCTAATTGTGGCCTTCCAGTACCTGAAGGAAGCCCACATGAAATATGGCAAGAGACTATTCACAAGAGCATGTAGTGACAGAACAAGAGGGAATGGATTCAAAATGAAAGACAGTAGGTTTAGATTAGATTTTAGGAAGAAACTGTTTACTGTAATGGCCGTAAGGCACTGGAATGCGTTGGGTTTTAGGGCAAATATATTTATTTTTCACATTCTTATATAAAGTGTACTTCCTTTCTGATTGATTTCAGTTTGTCTCATACTATATTTAGCATGCAAGTTTTAAATTGTCCTGAAAGCAAAGTACGATATTAATCTTTCTCAAATGTAAAGCCAGGTAAGTGCCCTGTTGTGCTGGTTTTTCATTGGAGCCACAGAAGTGATTTTTTTTTCTGATAGGAAATGCTGAAGGCTTCCCTTGTGCCTAGCAAAACTTTTTTGCTGTCTAGCTTTGAGAATAGGCATTTTAATAGCCAATTAAAATCTAGATCTGCCTTTGTGAGATTCACATTTTAAACCAAACAAATCCCAGAATTCTGTCTTTTCTTTCCAGCCTGGGAACAGGTAACCAAGCCGGCCTGGCCTTGTTTAGGCCAGGCTGGGTGGTCCCTGTGGCAGGGCCAGGCCTCTTTCCTTGCGGTCCCGGCTGGGCCAGGCCCCAGCAGCTGCCGGACAGCGGGAAGGAGGTCATCGGCCACTGAGTCCTGGCCTGGCTGCTGAGATCCTGGCCCTCTCCCCAGCATGGCCACTGAATTAAACACAGAGGTGTCTTTGCAGCCCGTGCAGAAAACAGCCCACGGCTGGAATTGAACACAGCAGAGGCCAGAAACAGCCATGCAGCCGGAGCAGCCGCTGCCATTCTAGCCGGGACCGCTAAGATCCTGACACAACTCCTCCAATGTGGTCTAAATATCCACTACTGTGACTGCTTCAGCCTGCAGCCTGGCAGGCCTCGAGCAAGATATTAACTCTCTCAGTACACAAATAGGACTTGTATACCTTCAATCCTCCCTCAGGTGAGCGAAAAGGACAAACTGAAGACATGTAGAAAATCAACATAAAGACACCAAGGTTAATAAAGTAAAAGAGTCCCAGATAGAAGAAGAATGAGGAGATACCTTAAGTTTAGACTAAAATCCTCTTGTGAAGCTATGGAGAAGAATGTAATTGATACATCAGATCTTTTTCCCTATAACTCATTGAAATTATAGAGGGATGAAGCATTCAGATTGTAGATATGAGCAAAGACATCTGTGCTAAAGCAAGCAGATGTTGAAGTAGCTGTGATCCCATGAGAAGTTTGAACAGAGAGAGAAGAGTGATGAAGACCCTCTGTCCCCAGGGAGAGAAGAAGATCTCTGTTCCCAGAGATGAAGATAATCTCAGAGATAGATAAAGAGAGCTTTGGCTCTTGAATAGGTCATACTTAAAATAGTACCCCATAAGTTGACATGACCCATAAATGCAGCTGTGGGAAAGCTTTGAAAGATGGGAGGGACTTCACAATTGCAGATACCCAGGCAGCTGCTACTTGTGGAAATTAAAAGCCACGAGAGAGCTGTTTTCTTGTGGAAAAGGCTCCATGAAATGACAAAAGGGGCTCCTCTTCCTTAGTGAACTGAACACAGGATATTCTAGAGGCGATAAACTGACTGAATTGTTTCTATACATTGGTAGTGTAGTGGGAAAGAAAAAGTCACAGAGGGAGAAGAAATATTCTAATTCTTATTATTCCTTCTTTTAGTTACTGTTAATAAAGCTTTCTTTATACCCTTTTAAATTTTTGAGCCTGCTTTGCTTTCCTGCTAATCCTATCTCACAGCAGAAAATAAATAAGTATATTTTAGTTGGTGCACTGGCATTTGGCCAGTGCTAAAGCCACCACATTTAATTAGTGCATTAGCTGAGAAATCTCAAACTAGCAAACCAAAACCACTACTCCTGTTCTGAAACAAAATGCTCCCTGTAGTGATGAACTTACCACACACACACATAGCCCTTTTAAAAAGCAAAATTAAAAAAGCATTATGTTTTGAACAAGTGAACATTTTTGTTCTCACAAAGGTAACAGCCTGAGCTGAATAAAGAATAAAAAGCAGAACAATTAACTGATGGTCTGATTGATATGTTTCATCAATTTTCCTTTTGAAGCCTTGGAGAGTCAATATTTTTAATCTATGACTGGTCAGTACAGTCAGGTAACCAACACAATAATAATATTGGTGGTCAAAGAATTCTGAAGTAACTGTCAGGGAGACTGAAATTATATTAGTTTCAAAATACAGCTCTATACTCTTGAGATTTCTGTCAGCATGATTTTCAGAGTGATTCCCTTTAGAAAACTCAAAGGATTGAGTTCTAACAAAAGACTTATAGAATCATAGCATGCTTTGGTTTGGAAGGTATCTTAAAGATTTTATATACCCTCATAGAATTGTGTTTAGCATCATCTAACGAGAGGATAACTCTTCTACTTTATGCAACAAGAAACATAAGTACTTGATGAAGATTTTATGCTTAAAACTTAAGCACACAGAGTTTGTTAGATACAAAGGATTGTTTCTTGAGCAGTCCCCAGCTCCTCCAGCCAAGAGCAATAGAAAGAAACTGTTCTGGCATCACAGTCTGGTTGATTAATATAACTATATTGAGATAGCATAATATGTACATGTATGTATATGTACATACACCTTACAAACTCCACTGAAAAATTCTGTAATCTTTACATAGAATGGTTTCAGTTGGAAGGGACCTTAAAAATCATCACATTCCAACCCCTCTGCCAAGACAGGGACATCTGCACTTGACCAGGGGGTTCAAAACCCCATCCAGACTGGCCTTGAACACTTCCAGGGATGGGGCACCTGCAGTTTCTGTGATCAGCCTGTTCCAGTACCTCACTAGCCTCAGATTAAAAAATTAATTCCTAATAGCCTAATCTACCTTATTTCAGTTTAAAGAAATTTCCCCTTGTCCTGTCACTACATGCCCTTGCAAAATGTCCCTCTACAGATTTCTTGCAGGTCACTTTTTGGTACTAGAAGACTTCTTTAAGCTTTTCATAGTCAGAGCAATTTTTCTTATTTCCCTAGGTTTTCACTTTTAGGATCAAGATCTACATCTATCACATGTAAAGGTTCTGAATTATACTGCCTAGAAAAGTCAGTAAAGTAAAATTGTAGGACAATTTTGAGTGTGTTAAGGAGCAGTTAAAAGCAGCTACTTCTGCCATGCAGGTAATTATGCAATAAGATGTTTTCTTTGAAGTGGTTTGATTTTGTTCTTATTATAAAATCTCTTAAGTTAAAACAACAATGCAAGAACAAAACCTAGAAAAAAACCTGCCAGGCATTTCTGATATTTCTGTTATTCTGATATTAACTTGAAGCAAAAAAAAAGCATGAAGGTATCATTTTGATGACAAATCACACTTTTATTTTAATTAGTATTTTACAAGGCATAAATATATTGTGATATGTAAGGGACTGAGGCTGAACTGGATCCTGAGAAGTAATCAAATAAGCTTTAATGTGACACAAAGAAATGAAAGGACTTGTAAAGACAGTAGCGGGAACATTACCGAAAAACTATTTAAATGTTTTGGTTTTTCTTCTAAGACCCTGTCTGGATCCTTATATTTAATGTGCTGCAACTCCAGCTATAAACTTTAATTCTGAGCTTCCTAATAGACTTTACACTGGTAACTATCATCTGAGATTAGTCAAAACCAGAAAGCTTATTTCAGACACACACAGAACTCTGTCTTGATTTCCCTTTGGCTTTAAACTTCTTCCTACTTAATGCAGATGAGCTCTAAATAAATAACCTAAAAGTCCCTGATTTTCTATCCTGACTTTAAGCCTTGATTC
This sequence comes from Pheucticus melanocephalus, assembly GCA_013398405.1. Lineage (NCBI taxonomy): Eukaryota > Metazoa > Chordata > Aves > Passeriformes > Cardinalidae > Pheucticus > Pheucticus melanocephalus. The sequence goes on from VZSJ01004791.1 coordinate 389,928, forward strand.
TCAGGATAAACTCTGAAACACAACGTGCATATATATGTATGGAAGCACACACATGTAGGTTGTTTTCTGCCTGAAATTTCCCTTGTACTGAAACAGTGACTCCAAGTTTGTGAGACTGAGCTTAAGTTAGTTTCACTCCATGTGTTTTTAAGCCACCCCTTAAGCCTATCTTTAAAGCTGGTCCGTCTTCAGAGACAGTGCTATCACCATGAGAAATGGCTTATATGCAAATACTGGCATTTGTAGAAATTCTCCAAACTGGCAGCTGCTATGTAACAGTGGATGATCTTTTTTCCCACAGCTTGTTCATTTCCCTAAAAATAAAATAATCTCATTTGTCCTAGACCAACACAGTATTTTTGTTTATAGAGCTTGTATGCACCTGAAAAAAATCAGAATTTTTGTTGGTCTCATTTAGTAGTGGCTTGGACAAAAATTATTAGTACTAAATAATTCAATAATTCTGATAATTCTCTGTGTGTGTATATACATATATATATATATATATATATATATATATATCTCAATATCACACACATGGAAGAATGTCACACTTATGGCCAGTGGAAGAAACTTGATTAAGCAATCATGGAAGAATCTGATTTCATGCTGTTTTTGAACAGCTTTTCAGTCTGTGTTGATTATGCTATACATGCTATAAATGTTTTTTTCAGGAACCAGTAAATTAAGCCTGTCAAGAATTTTGAACCCAGGAAAGCTCCTGAAGTAAAGCAGAATGCTGAGTGTCTATCTAGTCCTATAAAAGTCCCCTAAAGCAAGCTCTAGCCATTTGATGTGTACCCACCTCCTTGCCTTGTTAGCTCTTTCAAGGACTCTTTTTTACTTCTGACGTACAGTGGGTGCCTTGTTGGAGCAGTGCATGCAACTTCTTTCCACTGTTTTAATATTTTATTCTCATGGATTTGCGTGTGGTTCGCAAAGTCAAAAGACAGGCAGAGAGTCTTGTATTTTTGAAATAGGTGATGAAAACTTCCACAGTCTCATCTCACTTATCCAACCTACTTTCTATCTTCCTATATGTACATATTATGCAAAAAATAAAGAAAAAATTGTTCTGTCTGTGAAATAAAGACAACTGTCCTAGGTTTTGCTATAAAGATTTCCAAAAATTAAAAACTTATAAAAATAGCTTAGGTCAATTTTATATAGTATACCTTCAGTATATTTATTTTTAATTGTCTTCTAAACTAGATTACCAAATTACATAATGAAAAATATATTGGACCAGAAAGAAACCTACAATTTGATAAATATTTTTATGTGTTAAATATTTTACATGTGACAGAAACATAAACCCTCCATTATATAAAGGGGAACGAAGCTCTATAGGAACCACTGTGCACAAAATCGCAATAACTGACTCATTTCTCAACATAAAATTAAAAATAAAAAAGTCTTACATGTACTACCTAAAAAATTACAACATTATTAATATAGAATCTGCCAGAAACATAAAGTGTTTGAAATTGCAGATAAATAGAGAAACATTTGTCAAATGTGGGAAGATTTGAGTAAGGCATAAAAAATAATTCTTTTTCCATTCATAGGAGGTTAGAAATTATATGCAGAGATAGGAAAACAACAACCTTAATAGAAGCCTTCAACTATACCTAAGATTGCCAATGAAAATATAATTCAATATAAAATAAGTAATTCTACTCACAGCAGGGCTCTACATAAAACTCCAACAAATCTTCCATCTCTGTGGGTCAGTTTGACATCTCCAATATACAGGTTTTGGACAGTAGCTGGTAGGAATGACATTTTGGTACCAAGCCATGATCTTAGAATTTGAACAAATTTCTAGTCTTCCTAACAACAACCTAAAATATTTGTTCTTTGGCAGTAGCATTTTTGCCATTAGCTATTCTTTCTGGTTTTCCATAATATACATAAAAATACTCTTTTCATAATTTCTTCACCGAGTAATAGGTTGATTATGTTGTGAATGAAAAGAATCATGTTATTTGTGAAAAAATAGTCAGAAGTTTCCTGGTCCATTGATTTGGCCCTCCTCTGACTTCAAGTTATAAAGTGTGCCTATGGTACTTAAAGTTTCTTAAAAAATTGTAAAACATGCTAATCCAAATTTTGAAAAAGCCTTTATCAAGTTTGTCATTCTATATACAGAAATAGCTGTATTAATCAGACAAACAAAATTCTTATAAAAAAATATGACTCAAAACCCACATTAGTATTAACTCCTAATTTAAAATATTCATGATGAAAAAATTTTTTACTCAAAACTCCATGAACATAAGTCACACCAGAAAATGAGAATGGCATGAAAAAGGCATGAAACAAGTCATTATCTTTGGAAAACAACAATTTCTTTTTGATCCAGAGGTCTGGTACTGCACTTAAACTTTGCATATGTCTGTGGCACTCACAGCATTTGTATTTTTAATTTGAAGGGACTAAATTATGACTCTACCTAATATAGAATCTGCAATAATTTATTTAAATATACTTTTAGGTGATAGTTATTCAGACTAAATTCCAACATTAAACTTGTTGAAATGATGTGTAAGATTTTCAAGAGTGATCTTCAAAAGAAATCTGGGTTATCCTTTCCCACAATTTAAAGATAAAAAACAGGACTACTTTAATCAGATAGTGTGAGTGAACAGAAAAAAAAACAACCTTTTTTTCAAGGATTCTTCTTAAAAACAGCAATTTATTTTTAGAAATTTAGCAAAATGGGGATGAAATAAACATTTTTTCCCATTTTGAATGTTCTCAGAAATGTTACATTGAGACCTGAAAATTTAAAAATCTTTGTTGCTTAAATATTTCTGATTTTTCTTAAAATTGTCTGAACACAGACACACACACACACAGATAAATGTATGTAAATCAAAATCAAACTTGAAAAAAAACACTTGCATGGCAAAAAAAGATCTGCTCACTCTCAGGGCACCTCTGCATGTTTTATGCTTATCTGCTCTACTCATGCTTTTTTACTGAGCAAGCTCTAGTAATTAATCAAATTAAAAAAGGAAAAAAAATACTTAGTCTGCCATTACGACAGAACCAATTATAATAAGACTGAGAAATATATGAAAGGTGTCAGTGCAGTAATTAAAACTTCATTCTTTCTAATTAGCTTTGGATTTGATCAACCAGTAAAATGTGGAAGTAGACTACTAAAGAAGGGTTAAAATATCCTAGAAGGATTTAGTAATTATAGATATTGATTACTTTTAGACTCTGTAGAGCTGCCAGGATAAGAAAAGCACACTCGCCTGTTTAGTACTTTTATTTCTCACAAGATTGATGAGTTAATAAACAGGGAGCAAGCATTCACATAAATTCAACATCTGTAATATTTTTCACCCCTGAATTACTTGGATAAGAGGGACATCTTTTATGTGAAGTCACCGGAGAGGAACCCGCAGACTTAATCTGCAATCTGTACTCTTTCCTTTGATTAATACAGTGTTGATGTTTAAAGAGGCAGCACCATTAGGCAAAAAACTCAGCAAAAAGAAACTATGTTCCTTCAAGTGGGACCTCTTGCCACGTTCTGATATTTTCGCTTGTTTGTAAAATGCATCTTCTTTATGTATTAGGGTCTAGTTTGTCTTTTTCTGCATATGCTATCTTCAATAAATCACCCACATCCATGTTTTCTAATTTAACTTACTATTTTTCTTGTGCCTTTAAAAAGATATAAAATTAATAAAGAAAAAAAACCTCTTTAGTTTGTTATAAAATTAATTAAAAACCTGAAAATGAGAACAAGAATTTGGAAATATTTCGAGTATCTTTACTTACAAAACTTTTCATACCAAAAAGTGCTTTTGGATCTACTGTGCTCTAAAGTAGAGGAAAAAAGTAAATATGAAGGGTAATTTAGGATGGGTTATATTTATAGGCACGCTGTGAATCAGCTGGCATAGAAACAAGCCATTAAGGACAAAAATTCTCATTGAAGGAAGACAACACTTTTTACAGTATTCAGATGAAGCCAATGGTAATAAAGTATGGAATATGAGTGAAGTCAATAAGCACTCTTACATTTTCTGTGTAGCTGCACTTTTTAGTAAACATACATCACTAAGAGTGTTTTGTGGCCCAAGTTAGATTACATTGCAGATCCTCTGGTTTCTTTAAATTTTCTTTTTTTGGTGTTACAGCTGAATCTTATTCCCCTGATCTTCTTCCAAATTTAATTGTGTGAATCCTTGAAGAAATATACTCTGTGTGTCTCCCTTAATTTCTACATTCATTCCAATTCATACAAGCACACCATATTTTCTCTTCTTTTTCTTCTAGACAGCAAATAAATTTAAATATTAAATTTTTCATTACAAATTACTCTTTTATGCATTCTTTGATTTTTTGGTTCATTGGTAGAGATTATTGCTTCAAATTTTCTCTAATAGAGGCTCTTTTTTATCTATTGTTCTCAACATGAGGTCAGATTTGCCATTTGTTAAAATGTCATTTTAAAAATGGTTATTGCCTTTTAAATGTCACAATGACAATGAAGTGAATCTGCACTCAGAGAAAAATGTTGGTGCCTTATTTTGTCAGGAAGCAGAGAGCACACAGAGAGAAGCAGCTGTAGACCTCAGTCCAAATGAGCAGAGTGAAAAAAATATTACTTTCTCAAGTTGCCATTTTTCTTAATGATAGTCCACAACCTTAATTCCATTGACCTTTATGGGATGTAGAGCTCTTTTGAAAGATGCTGGGGTTTTGCTGGATTTTATTTGACTGACAGATGATAATTTTCAGATGAATAAATATTGCAAAATATGATTAATAAATAGATTTCATAAAACCTGATTAAAAAATTAAAGTACTTGTTTCTCTCATTACAAAATAATCAATACATTTCCAATTTGAGAATATTTTGTATCAAGTTTTAAATCATCAATAATTTTCTTTTAAATACTTTCAAAGCAGGAACATCAACAATCAAAACACAAAAAGAATCACCTCTTATTTTTAAATGTACATTTCATATCCTAAATAAGTAGAATACTGACAAACAAAAAAACCTGAAACAATACCCAAAGAAAATACACCCTCACTCCCTAAAACCCAAACCCAAACAAACAACAAAACAAACCAAAACACAACCCCCAAAACAAATAAAAAACCAACCAAACAAAATCCAAGGAGATTAACTGGAAAGAAAACACAGGAAAACAATAGAAATGTTTACTACAAGGAATGCTTTTTTTCCCCTGGAAATTATTGAATTTGTTATAGAACAAACATGTTTTCTGTCCATTGGGATTTAAGAAAGCATATAAGTCTTCCCTGAAATTTAAAGTAAAATGTAATTTTTTATACCATTCTATTCCGCAAATATTAGTCACCAGATAAAAGTTAATATATATATATCAAGCACCAGAAAAATATTTTCAAGACTGCCTAGTTTTAAAATTTAATTTTAATGACATAAAAAATCAGTCAATTAATGTGAATTTCTGAAATTTATTTCTTTATCTAGAGAGATACCTTGCAGATTATAGGACTTGAAAATTCTATTCTGTACATGGTGAAAATAAGAAAAGCATTCAATACTATTTCTTATTCCAGTTTGTCTTATGTTTAAGTAACAATCTGAAAATTCCTAGATGCATTAAATAATCTGTCAGATTATGGCACGCTTTCCTCTGCCACAGAGAGCTAACAGCCTACTCTAACAAGTAAGGCTTTATTAGCCACAGGTTAAAAATAAGCTTTATCGTACTTTCCTCTTTTTAAAGTGTCAGAAGACTGATTTTTCTAACGACTTAATTTCTTGATAAATGATACCTTTTCTACCTATTGGATCTTGTGTCAGATGTTCAGTCTAACTCTGTAAATTGCAGGCAGAGCAAATCCCATTAAATTGTATTTATTCCTGACCCAGGGTTAACACTTAAGTGTTTCTTACCTAGAAGAACAGCATGACTTGGCCTTCATTAGCTCTGCATCTTGGGTTTTTTTCTATTTCAATCGTAGATTCTTCCCAAGATTTCTGCACAAGCCAGTTCTTTGATAAATTTTATATCGATTATTATTCTCACAAAGAACTACCCATAAATATTTCAGCAAAGCAGCAGGCCTTGAATTGACATTGATCTCTGGTCACCTGTAGGTTGTGTTGTCCTTAGATTACAATCCTTGATTTTTATTCTGAGGCTTGATACTAACCTTTATGTTATTTTTTGCATCATGCTATAAAATCTTGTCATAAAATTGGCGGGACATAAAAACTATTCTTTATAGAAAAAGAAACCATGAACAAGGAAATAACAATTCTGATTACTCCTCAGTTCTACCAACAATATTCAAGGACTAAAGGGAGAAGAGGATGTTGTGACACTGTTTAAATAAGACTCCTCCAAAACAGAAGAAACTAAGCTAGCAGATACTTACCACAGTGGTCCCTGTAATTGCTTGTGCCACCGGAATGAAATCTTTCCTGAGCTTCTACAAAGCATCTTGTGATGAAACATGGCTGGAATTTGGGTATTTTTGTGTAACTTCAAGTGTATTTAGTAGGCAATATATCTCTATTTTCATTTAATGAAGAAAAAATAAAAAGCTTTGTATACCAAGGAAATATAAATGAAAGAAATGTGGATCACAAAAAATCGGTTGATGTTTCATTATTTCAGCCCCACAGAGACACACATTGAATAGTCTTTGGCCTCCATTTATAAATTTCTTATACACTCCCTCTCTCTCTGATTTGCATTATGATGTGACTAAGTTCTCAACTGATGTTATGTTGACTCAGTTGGTTTTCTGGACACAGGGTTGTGAAACAGGGATACAGAAGTCAACAGAAACCTGACAATGTAATCATTCAACAGTGTGTGTTGTCAGTGAATTTCCAGGTGGCAAGTAAAATATTTCAAAATAATTGTTTACAAGCGTGTATGAAAAATGCCCAGCCTTACGGTTTCAGCATATTGAGCATGCCATGTATGATATATGTCTAGGTGTATTTTTTTTACACTTTGGAGTACCTACTTAGAAACCTTTTTGAGAATATTAATGTGATCCCATTTCAAGAAGTGATATTCCAGCTCTAGCAACAACTGTGGGCTCCAAATGTTTACCTCTTCTCATAGAGGATGAGGATGTGACTTACCATTGAGTACCTGCTTAGAAAGAGAGATCTGTATCTCATTTTGTTTGCTGTCTTTAATTTAACAAATAAAAGCATCCTATTTTCCAAAAGAGGAGGTTCAACTAGAAACAAAACATTAATTTTTAACTATAGCAGCAACCAATCAATGCGATAACTTATCTGGGCATCTGGGGCATTTTTGATACCTCTAAATCAAGATTGTCTGTAATAATGTTTCAATTAATAACAAGGCAAATATTGTTGTAGAATTACTTGTTAAATAATAATTCTAGTAGTAAATAGTAAAACAGTATGAATACTGTCATAGATCTGATAAAGATTTTTGATTCCACTGTAAGCTAATAAAGGATGGAAAAGGCTGCTATATTGAGGAGAAACTGTCTTGTTTCATTTTTAAAGATACTCAAATTTAATAAACCAGCTGCCTGTCTTTTCCTATGAATTCCACATACAGAGCTTTTTTTTTTCTATGAATCTGGATAAAAGGTGTTTTTAAATTATTTGGTGGCTCCTTCTTCAAAATACAGTTTCGTTTAGAAGTGTCTTCCTTGCTAAAACTGCAGACAACACACAATAGCTCATGTTATGTTTGTCATCAGCTTTTTCAGTTAAATGCTTGTGCTTCTTTTCCTTGAAAAGGCCTTTTAAATATTGCAATAGAATATACAAAGAACAATGAAAGTTGTATCAACTTTTAAATGCATCTCTGGTGAAAATCTCTCTATAATCTGTCTGGGTAATATGCTCAGGTGCTTTAAGATATCACTGATAAACTTAGAAAGAAGTAGAGTTTGTTTAACTTTTAATTAAAGCAGCCACAATAGGGAAACAATCATCATGCTGATAAAGTGAAAAGTGAGAACTGCAGTTAAAATATTAATATATTCATTTCACCCCGGGGTTAGTCAGTGTTCAGAATTCTTTAACCCAAGAAGAATAGGCTGACTCAGACTCACTGTGATTAATCTTTCTGTTTCTACTCAGGAAACCATTCTGTGACACATCAATATCAGCTGTGGTCATGTAGGAAGAGAACAGTCTGGATCATGAAAGTTCTCACAGAAACAAATTTTTGTAATAGTTAGTTCACAAAACTTTTCAGTAATTTTCAAGATTTCAGAATTTTCAGAACTGGCTGTCAGTAAATTATTGAGCTCTGTGTATAGATGATTGCCTAACAGCATAATGTCATGATACGAAAGTGCTTTAATTTCCCTTTAACAACTTAATCTCTTTCAAATTTAAGGCTGGTTAGTGATTGGGAGGTGGAGTAGGGTGGGAGGGTCAGAGAGATGAAGATGATGGGACTGGTGAAAGATTTCTTCTCAGGGCCTGCAGTTTTTTGAACACGTTTTTTGCCTGTGAGCATAAGTAGCGGGAGTATTAGAACCTATAATCAAGCTACTTCTACTGGACATCAGTGGACATGTCTGCCCTTCTTGTTATTCTTGTTGCTACAACTGCCACAGAAGAACAGATCAAGAATTTTTTCTTTCCTCCCACACTCCCTCCATGAAAATGATACCCCACAAATTGAAACATGCAGTCCCAGAGATATTTCTGGGTGTGTATGCCAGATTTTCCTGAAAAAAGAACTGCGAACATATCACTGCTTCTGAAACATATGGACTTCTTGATCTCCTTGGAGGTGCCGCAGCACCTTAGATACAAAACCTTCCATCATTTCAGAAGAGTGCCCTAATCTAAGTTTCCTGCACTTCATATCACACTCAGCTTTAGGGAATGTGTAATTTACATGTCAGCTGATGGATAATGACAATAATATTGATGATATTACTGTGACACATGCTCAAGAAATTATATTATTTTTCAGCATATTTACTTTCTTGAAAAGGTGCATAATTTTCCCCTTAAATTATTAGTTCTTAAGAATCATGTTGATTCAAAGATGATACTGTGTTTTATGAAGTGGCAGAAAAAACATAGATGCATTTAGAAACTAAATTTTAGAAATTATTAAAAATATGTGACATTTTATCAATCAAAAATAAACTATAACTCAATCTAGGAACCAGAAAGCCAGCTACAAAAAGGGAAAAAAAAATCAGTCATTCCAAATGCTGACTTGGCCATGGTTCCCGTCATAATCAAGGATGAAATAAGATTTTTGCTATTTCTTAAAAGTGGCAATTTAGAAATTCTATATTACTGTTGTTGTTACTGAGTGGACATATAAATAATTAATGAAATTATTCTGGGAGCATTCATTGGTCATCTGGCATGGCTGATGGGCACAGAAAAGGACGCCTCTGTTACGGCATTTCTTTAGCTGCCAAAAAGGGTACCTACACACAAACTGCCTCTGGAAATGGTGCCCAGCCATTCACAAGTAATGGCTTTAAAGTTCTGGGAAAATACCAAAACTTGCAAGGAATTTTTAAACTGATTGAACATGTTTGAGAGTGCATTTCTAGCAACTATAGCAATTCTCTGCCACTACTTTTTTCCAGATGCCAATTTGGCCTAGGAGTTTTTTAAAACTGAAATTTAAGGATGCTAAGGAAAACTGTGAGTTCAGGTGCCAGCAGGTGAATAGAGTGGGATTAAGCAAGGTGCCATGTGATCTCCTTATGGAGGGCACAGTCTGATAGTGACCTGATGGATCAGTAAACTTTTTGGTCAACGTAACCTCAATTTATGAAAGCAGAACTGGGGATACTGAAGCAACTGGAAGAAGCTGATAAATTGAAATATTCTCTTTGATTTGAATTGGGAATTCCCATGTTTCTTCAAAAATTTTCCTTTAGGAATACAATGATACATGTAGAAACACAGGGAGAGGGGAGCAGGTCAGAGGAAGGTGTTCTCAAAGATGGCTTTCTGACTGTGTTTGTGACACAACTTTGGATATCCAATTTTTTGTCAGGGGTGTGAGAAAACAATTCACCTTAAATTGAAAGTATTTCCTACCTGATAAGCCTTGGGAATGGGGATTTATTGGATGACTTAGAAGGATCTTTGATAGGATGTATTCATATTGGTGTCTCATATTCCTTTTCCTTCTTTCAGTTTATTTGGATTTTATTTTTTTCTTTGAAAGTAGATAAATCTACAAGACCCTGATCTTGCAAAATATTATTGCAGAGAAAGATTTCAGATTTTCTAACTGCTGCAGAAATGTATTCAGTTCTAAAGAGCTGATATATACTTCTCCTGCAAGGAAAGTTGTAAATTAATGAGTTCAAAGGTTCACAGAGATGTCTTTTCTTTTACCACCTAAAAACACAATGCATTAACAACATACATGCTGAGCTAAGTCAAAATAAGTGTTAATCCTTGAAATATTTTTTATACAATAGATATGAAAAGTAAGATGTCAAAATGAGAAGGATTAAATATTAACAGGTTTTCAGATCAGAAGACACTCACTCAAGGGTTTTGAATTGTCTCCCAGACAAGGAAATTGTGAGCTAATTAAACAGAAAATTATTCTAAAGGTAGTGAATTAGGTAGGTATAATAATTTTTAAAAAATCTCACGAAATTTTTTGTGGATCACAGCGTTAAAGAGAGTAGTGGGTTATAAGTACTTATTATCTCTTAAATATGATATAAAATGTTCTTTTAGGGCAAATACACTGTCTGTCAATTTTGTTACAAGTCAGCTGGATATTCATAGCAGACTTTAGCCTCATCTCCTCCCTGGAGTTAGTGGGATGATATCCATCCATTAAAATCTACAGTGCTTAGGGTTTTATATCTTATTGCTTACTGTAACCTTATGATATACGGCAGAATGCTCTCACTTCTGAAAAATAAAATTGGTACATCTTTGTACTTGATCATACATGCACCATTTATTTATATTCTGTTATTCATGTTTCTGGTTACATCTAATTAAAATCATTCCTTCTCACACAAGAACATTTCTTCCGCTACCTGCGGAAATGGAAGTCTAAAACTAAACGCAAGTTTTTTTTCAAATTAAATGTTTTCACGTCTTCCACAGGGTCTTGATTAGTAAGATAATATTAAAAAAAAAAACAAACAAACCACAAACCAAAACCCAAAACCCTACAGTTTTTACTATGATTTTATACAGGATAGAATCCTACCACATTTTTATGTATATGTGGATGAAAGGTCTAAGAAAATGCAACGGTATTATGCTAGGTAAACTATAACTTGTTTAGCAAATGCTCACAGTTTTGGGGCACTTCATTTGCTTCTTTATACCAGTTGAAAGAACTTACAAAGTATTTTGAAAAGTCTGAACCGTTCATTTTAATCTTAATGGAATAATCTCACATGTGTGTTTTTCATATTCAACGCAGGAATCACCTGATTTGCTGGTATTATTTTCTGTTCCTTAAAATATATGAACATGTGTTTTCTGTTAACAATCAGAAAAAAAGAAACCATACTCATTTAATTTCATATTAGATGTTGTAACACATGCTTGACTGCAGAATTTTACTTCATGTAATCTAAAATATAACATTTTGTATGTCTTTGTTTTCCTCCTCCTACCTTTTTTTGTCTCACATAATCTCATATAAGAACAGCTCTATCAGGTATTATGGGATATAAAGAACTACCTCTAATTCTTTGCAGGTGTTTCTGTTTTATCATCAAAACATCTGAGTACTTCAGTGACATTTGTTCTTTCCTATCTCCTCTGAGATGCAAGTAAGTTATAATCATACTTAAGGCATATTTATTGGAACACAATTCCAGTTGCTAATACTAAGAGCAACTGAATAAGTGTTAATATCAAATTTCATAGCTGCTCACTTTGAAACGTGACCTAACATTGGTGTCTTGTATAAGAATTGGCCTTGCTTTACAGACAGAGATGTGTATTATAACTGTCCAGCAGGACAGCTGCACTTATTTGAGAACTGGCAAAGCTACATCTCCTCATGAACTGTATAGCTCAGGAAACTATCACAGATCAAAATTTTTGTTTACATTACAAAAATCACAAATTAGTCATTGCAAACAAGTACTCTAAATCACAAAGACTTCTAACTCTTGAGTTATGGTTGTAAGACAACATGAAATATTGGTATTATCTGCACTTTCTTATAATTGCACTTTTTACTGCAAAAATTCACTGTAGTTAGTAACTCCAGATGAGTTTCCAAAATTAATTGAGCTAGTAACTCTAAATGAGCTTTCAAAATAAAGTCCCATGTATTTCAGAACTGGGTTTCAGAAAGGCACAACTGGTAGCTATTCTTTTTAATTGGAAAAATCTTATTTGATAGAGAAAATAATTTCTTCCCTGGTGCCTGTCAATCCTGTGCTCTTAATGAGGCAGATTTCAATTAAAATGCAGTATGCAATTATTTTGAGTTTATGATAACTCAGTGTCCTGCATTATTTTTGTAGTACTCATTACAGAAAAAGATGATCTTCCTTGTGTCACCAGCCAAGGAAAGAGAACTTTAGTTTTGTCTGATCTATGTGCACACTCAGTGCTTGCTGAAATTATTAGCAAGAAAAAAAAAAAATAAAAAAGAAAAAAATGGACAAAATCTTTCCAGTCTTCACCCTCTCAAGGGGCTTTCTTCCATTTAGAACTCTAACTGTTAGATGTTAGCATGATCAAGAAGAGCAGATACTTCTGAGCGTGAAATATAGCATAGGAGAGAACTGAGTTGCTAATTATGACCCATAATCAGTCCAATTCTATATGGTTTTGTTCAGTTGGGGAAAATCTGATGTATTCAGCTTTTACTGTTGCTATTGAGAATATCCATCTCAAATGTACAGTGCATGAACATGAGCTTTGACTGTATTCAGGAAAAGCAGCTATACTACTGTGCATCAACACTAGTTGTTCTCATAGCTTAGGCCTCAAATTCAGCCTCTTTTGTCATGTATCATTTTTATTTCCCTCTCATCCCTCCCTGTTTCTGGGATGCATAGTTTACTACCTGCCAAAGTGAAAGAGATCTGATTCCTGTTCCAATCTGTGCTCCAAAGGCTGCTGTTGAAGATTATATTTCTGTTTCTGGAAAATGACATTTTCTGTTGAATGTACTCAGAGAATAAAACAGTACTGCTTTCTGGAATGCAAAATCTTCAGGAAAAATTGAAAACAGTAACTAAAATGATCATGGTTATAGTATTGGAAATTCATCTATGCTGAGAATAACAGAAGCAAGAATGGTCCAGAAAGTGGGCAGGGTTGTGAGGTCTGCTTAAACAGCATCTGTTACAGGTTCTACTGCAATCAATAAGCTGACCAGACTGGTTAATGCGATGATCAAATAAGTATTAAATTTTCTTGCAATAGGAAAAGGGGAATTCCACAGCTTCATGATTTTGGGAAAAGCCCCCAGTCTGGGTTTAAACAAGACAGGGAGAGAGCTTCTTGGGTGGTGGCTGCCAGGATCTTTCCCAAGAAAGAGCTACACATTTTTATAATACATTTACTTAAAAAATAAAATATTAAATTGTTCTGAAAATATATAATATATAATCAATTCAATATATATAATCAATTCAATATTCAATATGTATAATCAATATATATCAAAAATATGTGGCTAAATATAAACATACCACTCATTTAAAAAACCTTAGTATTGTACTGGAAAGAAACATAAGGTTAAATATTTTCTGAAATATCTTGAGATTACTTTAAAATGTCACAAAGAACGAAGTCTAATAGAAATAGTGGTAGGAGTGATTATTTAATACCTACTGAGGCACTGGTAAAATGTATTAAATCTATACAGTTACACTTTTAGAAGTCCATAGTTATATTTTATTAGTTCAACAAGGATATTTGAAATTCAAGTAACAACTTTAATTTAATTTCCCACTGAAAACAGCTGACTTTGAAGGGTCTGAACTTTTAATGAAAACTGGCCAAGACCCTTGATACTGCAAAGATATCCTCCAAAATTATTGTTATGGATTTATGGTTGCTTATTAAATATCTGCAAAGTTTGTGTAACTGCTGTTTTAGAATAAGGTTACTGCCCTCATTTTGGAATATTTTCATTATTACTGAGCTTTTGAAATGTGTTGTTAAATGTAAAGGTTTCCTAATTTATGCACAGCTGTCTACAACTGTGTGTTTTCTGAGATACTACTTTTTTTTTGACATCAGAGAAAAAATCTGTGTATGTTGGGTAGAGTTCTTTATACTGTCTGGATGTCTAAGATGTTGCTTTTTCAGCTGTTCATGACTGTGTATGACAGGTATATGAAACTGGTGTATTTCTGGTTGCAAAAACCTGTTTCATACCATTTGAAGAGTGATCAGATGTCTTACACAAAACTGCTATGTATTGTCACATTATTGTGGAGAGGGCATCCACATCTTCTCTGGGTTACCTGTTCCAGTGCCACCCTTTCAGAAAAGAACTTCTTCCCGCTATCTAATCCAAACCTACTCTCTTTCAGTTTAAAGTCATTATCCCTCACTCTATTGCCCTATGCCATTCTGAAAAGTCCCTCTCCAGCTCTCCTGTAGACCACCCTCAGCTTCTGGAAGGCTGCTGTAAGGTGTTCTTGGAGCCTTCCCTTTTCCAAGCTGAACATCCCAACTCTCTCAGCCTCTCCATATAAAAGAGGTGATTCAAACCTTCTTGATCATCTTCTTGAACCTCCTTGGGCTTGTTCTAGGAGGTCCACGTCTTTCTTTTACTGCGGATTCCAGAGCTTGGCACAGTACTCCAGATAGGGCCTCACCTGTGTGGAGTAGAAGGGTAAATGCCTTCCTCAACCTCTTGCCACACTGCTTTTGGTGCAGTCCTAAAGGATACTGTTCCTTTTCTGTGCTGTGAGTTCACACTGCCAGCTCATATTCAGTTTAATATCCACCAATACCTCAAAGGCTTTCTCCACAGGTCTGCTCTCAATGTGCTCGTCACCCTGACTGTATCGATGTTGGGGATTTTCCTGAGGGAGGTGCAGAATGCATTTGTCCTTGTTAAACTTCATGAAGTTTGCACTGATCCACCTCTCCAGTTTGTCAAGGTCCCTCTTAGCAAATTTGCTGCACTCCATCCCCAGTTTGTGTTCTTGATAATGATAAAAAAAATCCAGTCTCAATACCAGCCATTGAGAAATGCCACCTGATGCTGATCTCCACTTGGATATTGAGCTGACAGCAGCTCTTTAACTGTGACCATGCAGATAATTCCTTATTCACTGAGAGGTCCACTCATCAAATCCTTATCTCTCCAATTTAGAGCCAAGGATGATGTGTGTAACAGCATGCTGGCTGTGGTTGTGTTTGGTTTTGTGCTAAAACAGCATTGATAACACAGGGATGTTTTTTGTTACTGCTGAGCAGGGCTTGCACAGCATCAAGGATTTTCAGCTTCTCACCCCGGAAGTAAGAAGGCTGGGGGTGAACAAGGAGTGGGAAGGAGGCAGCTGACAGCTGGCCTCAAATGACCACAGGGATTCAATACCTTATGGCATCATGCTTTGTAGCTGAAGAAAGAAGGAGCAGACGGGACAGTTGTAGGGATGGTGTTTTGGTGACCCAAGTCACTGCTGTGCTTGATGGAGTTATACTTTCCTGGGGATGGCTGAACAGCTGCCTCTGCATGGGAAGTGTTGAATAGATTTGCTTGTGTGCTCAACATTTGCTTAACCTATTAAACTGTCTACCTCAACCCATGCTGCTTATGGTAAAACAACTTATTTTCCTCTCGGCTGTTCTTGGGGGTTTTTCCCCAAATCATTTGACATCAAATGAACGCCATTTGACTCTGGCGTTTTTTTAACTTTAAAAAACAGTGTAATGCTGCACTGTTCTTGAGGATGCGTTCAGTGATGTTTTGTATTCACAGTCTTCCTTAAAAAAAAAAAAAGTTGTATTTATAAAGTAAGCGGAGATTAAATGTTAACCAAAAACCCAGAAGGTCAGTGACCTAATCAATAAATATTCATCTAGTGATCTCCAGAATGACATCATACACATAACATGAATCTCCATGATAGATGACCCTTATATTTGACCCTCTGTCATCCACAACCCTCTAAATTTTAACTGTTGTTTCTCATTCCTACATTGTTCTGCAGTGATCTATTCAGATGGTAAGGTGGGTAAAAATTAATGGAGGTGTTCATTCTGTGTCTTCCAGGACTTAAGGGGAGCCTACTATGAACGAGATTCCATTCCACATCTTGAAGGTAATTATCTACATGATAATTCCTGATGAAAGGGAGCTTTTTTTAAGGAGAAGCCAGCATGATGACATAAAAAGTGGATTCTGCTAAGAGGAGAAAGGAAGAAATAAGAAATAAACACATCTTGCTTGTTATTTTCTTCTGATTTTCTTCTCCTCCTTCTCTTTCTTCTTATTCTTCCCCTTCTCTTCACATTATTTTCCTTCTCCCCTTTCCTTCTCCTCCTCATCATTTTTCTCCTCCTCATGGCAAGAAATAATGTGAGATAGGATATTCTAAAGCCTCTTAAATCACAGTAGGCACCTAAATCCATTAGATTACTTTTTAGTAAGATGAAGACAAGTATATCAAAATTATTATTTATTTTCAGAATCAAAACCAGAGAACAATTAAATGTTTCTTGGTGGTTAAATTGAGTAATGAACATATGTTACACCACTGTCATGGTTTGACACTGGCTGACTGCCTGGTACCCACAAAAGTCACCATCCTCTGTCACAGCTGGGAAGAGGAAAGAAAAATTTCTTGAAGAGTTCATGAGGTGAGATAAGGACCAGGAGGAAACCCTCCAAGGGCAAAGCAGGCTCAGCTTAGAAGTACAAAGTGAATTTATTACTAAAAATATCAGAGGAGGATAACGAGAAGTAAGCCCTTAAAGCACATTTTTCGTCCCATCCCTTCCCTCCTTCCCACCAACAGCACAGGGGACTAGGCATGGGAAGTTTGGTCAGTTTGTCACCAAAAGGTGTCCTTCCACTGCTCAGGGAGAGGAGTCCTTCCCCTGTGAGGCTGTAGGGCACCTTCCTTTCCAGTGTGGTTCCAACATCACAAGTAGTAGTCCTTCCAAAACTGCTGCAGCATGAACTGCCCTCACAGGCAGACACTCCTCCCAAAACTGCTGTGCCATGGGTCACTCTTTCCATGGGGGGCATTCCTCCAAGGACAGGCTGCTCCAGCCTGGAAGCAAGGGCCCTCTCTCCATTGAGTCTCCCACTGGATCACAGCCTCCTCCAGGCATCCATCTGCTCCAGCACGGGCACCTCCCCCATGGGCTGCAGGTGGATCTCTGCATTCCCCGTGCACCCATGGGCTGCAGGGCACAGCTGCTTCACCATGGTCTTCACCACTGCCTGCAGAGGAATCTTGGCTCCAATGCCTGGAGCATTTCCTCCTCCTCCTTCTCCATGGACCTTTGTGTCTCCATGTTGTTTTACCTTACCTCTTCCTCTTGTCTCACCTCCTCCTCTTGTCTAGCGCTGTGCCCCACTTTGTGTTTATTTTTTTCTTAAATATGTTATCCCAGAGGTGTTACTATCATCTTTACTTGGCCCATCTTTGGCCAGCAGCATGACCGTCTTCAGAGCTGTTAGGGACTGGCTCTGCCAGACATGGTGGAAGCTTTAGCAGCTTCTCACAGAAGCGACTCTGTGCTCCCTGCTACCAAAATCAGGCCGTGCAAAGACAACACAACCACTAATGCTATTTTAAAAATAATAAGGTCTTTTTTATTCAGACAATCTTTATACCAGCTAGTGTCCTGGGTTTCAATCTTTTTCAAATTTTTTATTACACTCTACTAATGTCTCTGAGACTACAATTCAACAAACTCACCCCCTACCATGAGATTTGGTCAGGCCAAACTTTCTGAAAACTTTCTCATATCAGTACATTTTCTACTTCACTTTCATAATTAGTCTGCCCCTTGAGGCAAAATCATTCTGTTCCCTAATTCCTTGTCACTAACTGAAATGTGGTAATGAAGGGCTATTGTCTATGGAGCTTAGAAGATCAGCGTGATCTCCTTGCTTGGCTTGGCTGGCAGAAGCTGGGTAGAAGTGAGGAACGGGAGTGATGGACAAACCTGGAAAATAAAAATTTTAATAACAAAAATAACCAACCTGGAAACCACAGGTTTCAGGTACTAGATTCCAAAGACTTCTGGGCAAGGCAAACACAGACAGGTATAGGGGTATCTGAGGGCAAAGGTCCAGTCACGAATGTGTACTCAGAACATGACCTTATAAGAAAAAAGTCCTGAACCAATAGAGAAAAAGAACTAGAAACTTGACCAAATGGAGAATAGTCCTGTTAGCATACTGGCTCCTAAGAACCATGGTTCCCACTGCACTGTGACCTGACTAGGTGCTCCTCCTCAGTATACTGTCCCCAATGGTCTGAGGCCAAAACCCTCTGTAAAAGCATCTGAGGTAAAAATCTCAGCAGGACAAGATCCTACATCTGTCTTCAGTTTAGTTATTTGTTTTGAGGTCATGTTTATTTGCTTGTTTGTTTGTTTTCTTTGGTTTCTTTTTTGTTTAGCTTGGCTAGGTTTGATATAGTGAGATGTCTTCTCTTGAACCCAGCTTTCATTTATGGTATTAAGAATCAAAATGAGACAAAATTCTCTTCTTTCTTGTCATTTTATTTTTGATGTCATATTGTTTGAATGGAGCCCAAACCCACACCCTTCCCTGAAACATGACAGAAATAGCATAAGTTATAAATTTAAGTCATTCACTATATAGTTGATTTAGCAGAGACACAGTGGCTAATAATTACCACTTATGAGAAAATGGACATGAGATAGTTGATATAGAAACAAAATATTATAGATAAATTATCAGCACCATCAATAGTATTCTTATTAACAGTGCTATCAAAAGACTGTGGTACAACATTTTCAGTTATCAATAGAATTTGACCAGCTTTTGTAAAAAACAAGTGCACCTGCTGTCTTAATGTTTCACATTATAGTATGATGTAATTAAATTTTTCTTCCTCTAAATGTGGCATGGAGGTGGTTAAAGACTTTTTACCTGACGAGGAAATGTGGTTGACAAGAACTGTATATTTGCTTAGCAGATGACTAGGAGTGGAAAGGTGAATGAAAAGGTTTCTTGGTAGAATTTATGCAGCAGATTTATCCTTCAATTAAAAATATTGGTCAGGAAAGGGATCCTTTTATCTATGGGCATCTCTGTCTGTTACAAAGCAAAAGTCGTTGTTCCATATTACAGTTATTACATTTATCCATCCTACTTTATTGCAAAAGTCACACAGGAAAGATTCTCAATGCTTTTCTGATATTTTAATATTGGTTTTGATAGTCTTTAAAAGACAGTTCTATTTTTGGAACTCAAAGCTAACAGTGACCTTTCATGGCAAGGATTTTTCAATGCAATGAGCACATTTATTTTTACTAATCCCAGGTTAGCTCTTAAGTGAATTCCTCCTTATGACATTTGCAGCAACCCAAAAACTACGACCTTATTATAAGGTTTAAATAAAAGCTTTCAGCTGCTTCATTAATGATAATAATTACAACAAAATGGAAATAAGGACTTTTTAAGCGATTTGTTTTACTTAAGATTTAGTGAGGTACAACACAAAGAGAGTTCTATTTTTTAAAACACAAATCCTGTGATGCTCTTTTATATGCGTCATCCTCAGCTACAGGGTCAAATAATGCAGAAAAACCCTGATTCATGAGTATTTTCTTGAATAACATTGACATGCATCTGACTTATTTCTTGAGGTGACAGTATTTACAGTTTATAAGTGACTAGATCGGCCACTTGAAATTGATTACATGCTCATAATTCTGAAGTCTTTTACTTGCTTAGCTACAATTATGACATTCTTGGGAAGGCATATTATTTATTTATTCTTATTCAATATTTTTCCACTGAAAGTGGTTGGTTTTGATCAGTAACATACTAAAAATTTCATGTAAATCCTGCAGACTGGAGGAAACATAAGGCAAATTGAATAACTAGCTGGGTTCTTAAGTGTTCTGTGAAGAATTTGGCTAAAGGAGGTCAATCTGAACATAATAGCAAGACTAGCATGACTTTGGGTAAAGTTTCTTAGCATATTCTCTTTTAAAAGCAAGTCAAAATGAATTGTACTTCATATTTGGTCTTGACTTGCTATCAAAGCATTTTTGTAGGTCTTTTGAAATCAGTCCATCAATGACATGAAATATAACTTAGATTCATCTCCATGCATCCCTGGAATGAGCACAACTGTTATTTAGAGTTTGGAAGGCTGCATGATAATAGCCAATATTGAATTGCGAAGATCAAAAAAGAAGCAAAGATCAAAAAGACATTCTTGTAACTGCAGACTTCACTGTGTAACAATCAAAGTAAAATGATAAGTGGTTATGCCAGGACTAAATTTTGACAAAGCTAGGACTCAAAATGTACCATGATTTCATTATTGCTATCTGCCCTTCCTAATAAGGAATTTTTAAAATGCACTTTGTAGTAATTATAATTGTTTTGTAGATTAATGAAGAAAAAATGCATCATGCCTCATAATAAGCACTTGTTAAAGACTAAGGAAGCATAAAGAGTCAGTAAGAGATTCTTGTGTGAGATGAAGACCACTAGTGACTTGCTGTTGGGAGAGAAGTTTTAAGTTATTCTTTCTATCTTGACTTCACAAGAAACTGATGAAGAAATGTTAATACATAAGGAGAAGAAGAAAGGTTTAAATTTGAATGAGCCCCAGAGTTAGCTCTGCACTTCAATTTGGTGTCACACAAAAAAGCTTTTAGTGAGAATTTCATTAGGGTTACAGAATTTTATGGAGGAAGAGAAATCTTGTGTCTGTCATTTAATGCTAACATAAATGTATTGTTAGAATATTTTCCTTTTTTTTTCAATTTGCTGACTCCTGCAAAATCTTTGAATGTGTTGTCTGTTTTTTATTTAGTACATAAACACATGGCAATTCGTTATTATACTAATTTTGGTAACAATTTTAATGTGAGGAAATCTGAGATAATTTACTATTTTTTGCCATGTCTACTCCACAAACAAAAGTTTCTGGATGCCTTTGACATGACAACCAATCCATCACATATACTACCAGGTATCTACGTAGTGAAAAGAATTGCATCTCGCTGGTTGTTTTGCATGGCATTTTCTGAGGCTTGGAAACAGGAGCATATCTGAGGAAAATGTATCTTCTAGTCTTCACTAAAGAGAAAAACTCTCCATTGTATGCAAAATAGTGGCAACATGACTGCATCTTGAGGGGGACTCTAGAGACATGTAACAACTCAAGATGATAACTTCACTGACTAAATTTGGGTAATACCATGTGATTTAGGTAATCAATCTCTTATTATCAAATAATGCAGAAAATTACTAAAGCAGCACAGTTTAATTGTTTCAAATACACCCATATAGAGTTCATATTGAATGCATTATTACAAATCAGTCTGGGGAAAGTTTACCAAGAGAAAAAATAGAAACATTGTTTCTTATAAATAGTTTGCCTTTGTGTTTATGAAACAATCAACATAATTTATACAAAGATTTTCCTTAGAGGACCATTTTTTTCTTTCATTTCTCTCCAAATACACAGTGTTTGTAATTTGGTATACATTATTCATTTATACATAAATTTCAGCTGCATGGTGGTGAGAAACAGATGTGATAAATAGAACTAATTCTGTGGGAGCTGTGATTTAAATTCTCTACCCCAGTGGACATTATCACTCTAATATGATGAATAAAGCAAGAAAATAAATATTTATTTTTTCCCAAATATAGAAAGAATTATTTCCTTTTCTCACACAAATATGGACTTCTAAATTACAGTGGAACAGACCAATATTTTATTTGCAGCCTAGTGCTAACAGGAAGAGTAAGGTTATGTATGTTTTGATGCAGTCTGGAAATAAACTGCCATCCTTACCAGAAATTAATTTTTTTTTTTCACCTCTGATTCTGGAAGATTCTGTTCTAAGTGAGGTTGCAGTACAGAGGGTTTATTTTCAGGTAATTTAAAAAACAGAAGGGAAAACAATAGGACATTTCACCTTCTCATACCTCAATGTGGATATATTGTACTATTGATTAGACATAAAAGCAACACTTGATATTAAGGTGGAGACAAAATATGTTACCTTAAAATTATTTTTAAAAAAATCTCTTTTAAACCAATACAATTTTACTGCATTATATTTAATGCTTAACAATAACAAAGAAAAATACTAGCGTCAAATACTGTAATTTTTATATTAATATTTCTCCTTAGACTCCTAGACAATGAAGAATATGAAAAGATGAAATGGAGGGCAATATGAAGCCCAAATTGAGTGATGCATTATCATATACTGTGGAAAGAGAGAAATGAGCTATGTGACATCCCAAAATAGTGTTGATGCTTTATACTAGCATATTCCATTACCAAGTGCATATATAATTTAGCAGACACTGCTGTTTCAACCTGGCTTGCAAGTATGTGTTTCACCTTTTAATTAATTACCAATTTAAATAAATTCAACAGAAGAACATGCATATTTAAAAAAATGTCTCTTTGAGCTCCTGCTGTGCAGGACACACTGCCTGACCATTGCAGGATCAAACACACAGAGTGAACTTAATGCAGAGTTTTTACAATAAGTGCCTACAAGTTTTCATATTAAAGCTTCATGATCTGTTTCATTGACAAAATAAAGTGAGTGTTAAGAAAATTTTGGATTTGTAGTGATTATTTTAATAGTATTTAGCTTTTGTCAAGTGAGACATGATTGTTTGAATATTCTGATCTTTTTGCATTTCCTATGTGCTCTTACTCAACTTTTAGTTATGCAGCTCTGAAGGGAAATAGAGGAGAAAAAGGGCAATTCCTTACTTGCAATTTTTCTTAGATTCTGCATACTTAAGATTAAATTGCTGTGGTTCTAATTAACTTCTTAATGTAAGACTCCAAAGGCCAAATTTCCAATGGATTTAAAATTTATTTTAAACCAGTAAGAATCAATTTTCAGTAGCCTGTGAAAATTGTCAGTGTAGTTTTTCTTTGCTGCTGCCAGAGTTTCAGTGGGTAAAGTGTCTCTCAGAAGAGTTAACTCTGGCCCATGCAGAAAACATCACAGCTATGGCTACAGGGTTCAAATTGTTGACTTAAAAATAGCAACTTCTTTGCTTGCCTATTGCTTCCAAATTCTGAGGATCATTTTGTACTCTATTCAAATTCACTCACTTTCAGTAAAAGAAGTAGCTGTTTTAAAAATCTATAAAATATGGCAAGTACTGACTTCAAGCAGGGCATGCAGCCAAAAGCATGAGGAAGGAATTTTTTCCCAATTATAATTTCTAAGACTGAAAATTCAAGAAATATACATATTCTATTTAAAAAAAAAAGGTCAGTGAATCTGAAACAAATTATTCAAATCTACATTTTGCCTGCAATCTGCATCCTCTTTCAATGTCCTTTAGGACTGCAACTCCTGTCAGAGGAGATTATTGCCCTGCTCTGCTCTCCACTGATGTGGCCTCACCTCAAATCCTGGGACAGCTTTGGGCGCCACAATATTAAAATATATTAAGCAATTGGAGAGTGTCCAAATGAGGGCCATAAGAATGGCAAAGGAGTTTAAGAGGAAGCCAAATGAGGAATGACTGAGGTCACCTGGCCTGTCCAGCCTGGAGAAGAGGAGACTGAGGGGAGACCTCATCACAGTGTGCAGCTTCCTCCTGAGGGTATGAGGAGGGGCAGACACTAATCTCTGCTCTGTGGTGACCAGTGACAGGACCTGAGGGAACAGTCTGAGATTATGTCAGAGGATGTTTAGGTTGAGTTTCAGAGCAAGGCCTTTTACCCTGAGGTTGTTTGGGTACTGGAACAGGCTCCCTGGGCAGTGCTCACAGCACCGACCGAGCCTGACAGATTCAAGTGTTTGGACAATGATCTCAGACTCATGGTGTCACTCTTGGGATGTCCTGTTCAGGGCCATGGGTTGGACTTTATGATTTTGATTGGTCTCTTCCAACTCAACATGTGCTGTGATTCTATCATGTTCTATGATTCTTGCATGTATTACAGCAAATTAATTCAGAAATTAAAAAAAAAAAGAAAGAGAAGGAAAATATGTATGGCTAACTAATTGTACTAATGGGTTTGCTTATTTTGGCTTATGTTTTGAACTATGATTTTTCTAATAGTATGCTGGTATTACTCTAGACTGAATATGTATTACCAACAACAACAACAACAACAAAAAGGTAAGGTATTCTTCAGATAGTTAAGATTAGGTGTCTGTTTTTCTATATGTTAAAACTTCATTAGACTGAAATATCTTCTGATAAGAGGAAATTGTCATTCACATAAAAGTAACAGTAGAATCGGTTAAAAAAAAACAGCTTGGTGCCTGAAAATCTTTAAATAGCTCCCCAGAGCTTTCCAGTTCACTGTTTTGAAATCTCAAAGGGACCATTTAATGAGTAGAAATAATCTAATAATGAACTTCTGACCTCCTTTTCATTCCATGACACATCACATCAGAGTATCCTCAAAAAAATCTTTCACAAGTCAAAAAAAGAAAAAAAATAACATTAGAAATAACCCCTAGTGTATTGAACAACTTCTGGGCTTCTGGGTAGTAAAACCTATGTCAAAGTCTTTGGAAGAGCACTGAAATATTTTGAATGAGTAAGTATGTGAACAAAACCTCTTTTATTGGCCAGAAGGGATGGGAACCCTTGGTATCTGGACCTTTTGGGAGCCAAAAATTATACATTTATTGACTATAAAATAGGGGAATACATTTATCTTGGTGTTTTTTTTGACTTGTTGATACTTGGCCAGACTCTTTAAGCATGTCATCCATTCTTTGATGAAAATGTTAAACAATTAAAAAGCACTTTCTTTCAGCAGATCGATAGTAAGTTTGGGCCAGCTGCCAATATATGAGATTTCAGATTGGCACATTTTTCATATTTCAGATTTGCTGTCATTTGTGTGAATTCCAGCTTCCTCTTTGGTGCAAAACATCAGAGAACTTTAAAGAGTACACATAATTGAGCATTAAGAAGGTTTTCAAAAAGCATTGTGACAGGTTTTCGATATCAAGTAGAATATAAAAAGAACCTCTTCCATAAACAAAACGGTATAAGAAAGAAGACCAATACTGAGGAAATGCTCTTTCCTATTCTACATCTAATGTGTTAGTTAAAGTAAACTTTAGTATATTAAACAGATTTGTAAATCAAACCAAGAAACCAGAAAAAAATAGCAACCTCATTGGTTTAGTGAGAGAGATATAACTCGCTAACTGTATTAATAAAATAACTGTTTCAAGTTGTCATTGCAATGTATTATTCATTATGGATTCTTTATCTGAAAACTATGTAAGTACTACTATATTTGGTTTTACAATGTTATTGTCCAAACTTTTACAATTCACATTGCATTTCTCACAACACTGACAAATTATTCTTCACACAACCTCTAATTCCGTCAGCTTTTCTTTAATACTGCAGCCATTTATCTCTGTCTTGAGAACTTGACATCTATGTGCGATTTACCAGTGCTCTTAAGCAGGTTTACTTTACAGTGTTACTGAAGAGGTACTTGCACTACTGATTTTGAGATTCCAGTCCTTTTATTGATATCCTAAATACAGCATTGTCTTTCAAAAAACCAAAATCTGCAGGTATAGAGACTATTTGCTAAAATTATCAACTATAGCTTCAAGCTTCTTACTATAGGAGTGAAAAAGGTGCCAGTGGGGTCACTAAAGATGTTATTTGTATATTTCGTGTCACTAGTTGCTGATTCATGTGCAGACAACAAGCTCTAGCATTGAAATCTGGTTTAATAAATATTCTTTTCATGTTAGTAACCGGACATATGAACCTGTGACATCATTCTGTACCTTTCATTTCTTCTGGACATCGCCTTTGAATATCCTGTTTAGTGTTTCATCATTGCGCATATTATAGTGCATCTCATCTTTTTCAGCTTTTTGTTAATTGTACTGATGCATTAAAATTATTTCCATCCATGGTGGGCTGAACAGGAGACACCTGCCTACAAAATATACACTTGCACAAAAATATCTCACTAAAGAGAACACAAAGGGTGCTCAATCTTTTGTTTGATTTTTTCCCTCACTACTAATATGCCTATATATTGAGACTGGTAATTAAAGAATTTGATTTCAATAATGTTTCATTTCTGCATAGTTAACACTGATCAGTGAGCCTTTTTGAAGTTTACTGAAATATTAATTTCATTTTCAAATGAGATGTAACTGAAATAAATGTTTCTAATTAGAAACACTGTAATCTTGGAATAATATGGGTTCCTTCAGAAAAAGATATTTAATCAAGACTGACATTTACCTTATTCAGGACAATTCTAAAGGATCTTGCAATTTAACTAAGAGCATCATAATTTTTGTGTTTTGACATATTCAACATTAAAAAAATTTCCTTTCAGTTAGAAACAGTATTTCTTTTGGATATTCATTAATTTTAAGGAGTGTTTTATTTTGAAAATTAAAACTATAAATTAAATAAATTTGTTCAGCAGTTCTCGTGCTTTGAATTATAGTTCAGTCCTTATTTTGTAGGCATAGACTGCAGAAAATAACTTAAACATCATGTCTATGAATACTACATGGCAATAGTTAAGTGTACTTTAGTACATGTCTTGGTTACTGAGAGAAGATTCTACATTTTTAAACCTGAATACAGTGACAAATGTGTCTTTAACCTTTCTGTAGAAGTAAAAAATATCTGCTATTATACTGCTTGAATTTGTTTAATTTGTATAATATTTGCTAAAATCCTCTTTGTGGTGAAAATACTTGTAAAATTGAAATTTACTGACAAGTAATATATGAAATTTAGCAGCCCATGTGGTCCATATTACTAAAATTTTCTCAAAGCGCTTATGTAAATAAGAATGCTCTTGAAAAGTTTAAATATGAAAAAAATACATCTCCTTTTCCTTCAGGAACACTTTTTATTCACTTCAATAAAAAGGGTACTTCACACTAAATGCCTTGATCTAATTGCTTGTTATGAGAATCAGGGAATTATTCCATGGTCTGACCCTTCCTTTATACCACCAGCATCCATCAATGCTGTCCTAAATTCACCAGATCGAATTCTTCTACTTAAGAAAATTTACATAAACTTTTTTTTTTGTAAAACAAGGAGAAAGGATGATCAATTATTTGCCCATCCCTAATATTTCCTTCAATGATAGTTCTAATTTCTGTTTGAAGATCAGAGTAATATAAAAACACCAATACTGTAATATGAGCATGCATTTTTTGCAGAGAGACTTCATCTTCTTTGGCTTAAAGAAACTGTATTGATTAATTATCATACTCAAAACACAACTCCTTATATAACTGGAAAACCACAACCTTAGGACCAGTGTATAGACCAAAAGGAAAAAACCTGATTAATTAAATAAATTACCTCTTTTTAACTCAAAATCTTTCAACAGTAGAGACATAACTAATAATAATTTTAAGTATCATTCACCCTGTTGAAAATTTAATATGTTGCAGAATTCCAGCCACATCTTATTTTCAAAAGACATTTCATGATGATGATATCCATCAATAAGAGGGGATTTGCCTTTCTTTTTCTGAACACAAAGAAAAGCTGTGTCACAATCTTCTTGTAACTGAAATTTGCTAGGAAGATATATAGAATTTTTTTTGTGTATCTAACTTCTAATTTAGGAGCCCTCCCAAGAGCGTCAGTTATCTTGGGTTTTTTTCCTCTCCCTTTTCCTATTTCTTTTCTTCTTCCTTTTTCTATTTTCTTTCTTTTTTTACTTCCTCAGCAATATCCAAGGTGTTATGTGAGCCCTGTAGTGTAGCAGTAACACAAGGTTTTAATTTATTTTTAGTTATTTATTTGTAGTTATTTTTAGTTATTTATTTCATACCACAAAGCAGTGCAACTTTATTTAGAACATAACTTATTACTTTATTACACCTGCATTAAGCCTCAATGGAAAAAGGTGCACATATATAATTTTGATCTGACGATGCAGACCTATCACACCACAGTAATATCAACCAGCTTCTATTCAGATCCAGGACTGCAGAGATTAATTTATTGGGGAAGGCTGAGGCAACCCAAGGAAAAAAGAAAAGCACAGTTTTGTGTTTACTGGTTTTTTCAGTAGTTGAGTCTGAAGCTTCATAATGATACAAAATTTTAAATTATAAATAATAACTAAAATACTTAGTTATTTTAAAATTAAATACTAAATGCTAAAATACTACCTGCAATGACAGTGCAACTTATATAGTATTATATAATTATATAATAAAAAAGTCTGTCTATATACACATTTATATATAGATCTACTTTAAATAGGTTTACCAGAAATGGGTCGAAACCTGAAAAACTGCAAATTCAAAGTTTTTAATAGTTCCTAAAATATCACCATAGAGAGAAGAGAACAGTAACATGATGCATACAGGAAAGAATAAAATTCAGTCTTTTTGGGGAGAACAAAGCTACATCTTGTCAAAGTAATCTTGGGGGTTTTGGCTTTTTTTTATTATCTGCCCTACTCAAGAAAATATAGGCACATATTTGTCTACAAATCATAACACTACAGATAAGAGGTAGATAAGCATTTTTTTAAAATTATGTCTTCCTGAATCAAAAGAAAAAGAAAAATTCTTCTCACATGAAACAAACCACTAATTTTCAAGAATTTGGGCTGCACTTTCAATGCTCTGAAAAATGGTATCATGTAGGAATCTGAGACAACCCAGGATATGGAATTTAAGCAGGTATTTCTTCTATGAAGAATATGTTTCTTACACAGCATATTTGCAGAAACTGAGATTTTATTTGATTGCTGGCAAACATGCAATGAACTTCCTGCGAAGTTGCATTAACAACTGTAATTAGGAATTCCACCACAGAAAAAAAATCACTGTGATAATTTCTTCTGTGGTCATCAAAGTAGCTCAAGAGTGGAAAAGTCTAATAAAAAAAAAAAAGATATAAAATGTGTAATTTTAAAGTAAATTTTATTTTAAAATTTATTTTGAAAAGCTTAATAAAGCATTACTCTTTGGAAATTGAATTTGAATTTGTCTTACTCCAAGTATGCAATACATTTAAATATATAATATAACAGAAAGCATCATATATTATCTAAAGGATTCTAATTATCTGCGATTACACACACACTGATTTCATCAGCTTAGTTCCATTTTTTCCCTAATATCACTATGCTCTAGTCAAAACATACCAGATAGCTTTTTAAAAGAACTTTTCATTTACTTAACATTTACTCTTTCAATTCTTTTTTTGCCTAGTGCAGAATTTAGTGACCAACCAGCAATCATCAGATTAAACTTGACATTTTTCTGCTTAGTGATGACCCATATTGTCATACTTCTTCTCCCTTTTAGCATTTATAATTTATGAAATAATGAGTTGAATTTAGTCCTCAAATTTCTTATGTAATATTTTTCTTTCTATGGTTGCTCACAGAATGGTATAACAAGAAAAAATTTGTGATGCTATAGGAAGAGTCAGTGATATCTCAGCATCATTGACTGCTAAGACCTGTCATCTTTGTTCTCATGATCTGTTGTACTGTAGGGCTTGTAAATTAAGCAGTAAAACAAATTCCTTTTGGAAACAGGAAAGAAAACTCAATTTGGTTTTAATAAATTTGAAAGGAGACAACAAATGGGATCATCTTATATTAAAATATTAAAAAAACTTGAGGGAGTTTCTGGAGGAAATCTGCTGCTTGCCTGTATTATATTTTCATTTTATATTTTGTTTGCAAGTTTGTTTTATCAAGTAGGAACCTTTTGGTTTTGCTAATTAATTTACTATACAGCTCCATTTCTTAATAGACCACATTCTATATCAGTATATTTCCTGACCCAAAATAGGTGTACCTCAAAGTTGTGTGACAGAATAATTGTTTTATGCATCATTCTTAGAAGAAAGGCTACAATCATAGAATCATGGAATTCTTTAGAGTGGGAAAGACCTCTAAGGTCCTTAAGTTCAGCTGTTAATCCAGCACTGCCAGATCCAACACCAAACCATGCCCCTCAGTGCTACATCCACATATCTTTTCAATACCTTCATGGGTGGTGATTTAACCACTTTCCTGAACAGTTTCAGCGCTTGACACCTCTTTTGGTTAAGAAAATTTTCCATGCATCCAATCTAAGCTTCCCCTGATGTGTCCTGAAACCCCTTCCTCTTGTCCTATCACTTTTTATTTAGGAAAAGAGAGAGATGAGGTCCTCCCTGAGCCTCTTTTTCTCCAGGCTAAACCACCCCAGTTCCCTCGGGAACTAACAACAAGTAAAAATGAAGATTTGTGAGTAAATGTGTCAGTCAAGCAGGACCTGCCTTTTACAAATCCATATCCATGATCCCCTGCTTATCCCCTACTTGCTGTGTGATGGCATTCACAATGATCTGCTCCATAACCTACCCCTGCACCCAGGTCAGACTGACAGGTTTGTAGGTCTCAGACCCTCCTTCTGTTCCTTCTTATCACATTTGCTAACTTCCAGCCAAGTGGGAGGTCTCTGCTTAGCTAGGACTGCTGGAAAACAGACAGTGTCTTGGCAAGCATTTCTGTCAGCTCCCTTAGGAGCGTTGTGTGGATCATATCAGGCATCAAACAAAACCTATATAATCCAACAAGACTATTCAAAGATATGATAAGCACTCTAAGAGTGCATGCTGGGATATTTGCAATAAGTGGGACTTTTTTTTCCTTAATTGAAGTTATTTTCCTGTCTCTGGTTTCTCTCATAAACCATTCTTTCTCTGTGATGAGCCCTTACTCTAAACATACAAATAATACAAATGATTTTATTTTTCAGTTATTTATTAACTGTCATTAAATTACTTTTGGATTTGCTATTACCATAAATGACAGCACATTGATCAAAAGATATTCATCACCAGTTTGGAGGATGAAGGGCTGGTGAAAAAAAAGTTGCAGTTTGTCCAGGAATGTGCATTAACACGAACATTTTAAGTCGTACAGGAAACATCAGTGAAAAAGTTTTTCTCCAAAATTTTTCTGACCACATGAATTCAGATTTTGTCACAGATTTTGGCTGCTAACTACAAGACAGGCGTGCTTGTGTTAACAGGGTCAAATTTGAGTGCGCAACGAAGAGGCAGACACACCTAAGAATATCAGAATATCAGTTACTGGCTTGGATGCACGAAAGATTGAGAAATATAGTGAGAAGACCATCAGATGGTAATAAAGCCGTAAGAAAAGGACAGGAACAGAACAGGAAAAATTTATTACCCAGATTTATCTGCTGTCCATCACTGTAAAGGCTAGAGCTCAACAGAATAGATTATTTATTTTCTTTGTATTATCCACAGATGCCCAAAGCCTTCAAGAGCACCAGCACTGGTTTGTATCAGCAGAAGTTCTCACAGACACAACCTTGTTTTTCTCATAACCAGACCCTTATCTTAGGCAGGGGTACTTGAAAACTCCTCTCAGGGAAAAACCAGGCAGATAAGCTCGGTCTTAATTTCAAATTATAAATGGAAACCTGAAGGCCTGAAGAGGTGCATTGTGAAGCTGGTAGGATCTATGCACTAGAAAAGATAGCACAAATTAGAAAGAAATAAAAAAGGGACTTTGATGCATTAAAAAATCACAAAAGTTCAATGGTAATAAATCTCTCTTTTATAGTCACCTTCCATAACAGAACAAAATGGCACTCAAGGTATTAGCAAGTAGATTCAGGGCAAATGAAAAAGACATTGCTTACATGAGATATATATAGTAATTTCAAGGAATTAATGGGTAAAAATCAAAATTCAAAATAAATTGTTAATTAAATTAAATATTTTTAAAACAGTATGTGGGTTTTAAACTGGTTCTTGCTTAAGTAATTGCATCTGGCTCTCCTGCCATAAAATCAAGTGCAGCCACCCAGGAAAGACTAAAGGATTTCCTGACAGCCATGTGAACACCAGTTAAGACATGATTAGGAAATAATTTCATCCATTTCCAGAACTGAACAATTTTCTAGTGAAATGGGAAATTTATTTTGTGGCTCTTTTCCATAAAAGGATAAAGTTCAATAACTTCAAATTTCTTGTGGAACCTTTATTATTAGCAAATATGTTTTTGTACCTCTTCTTTTAAATTCTTTTAAATTTAGATTAATTTTGACTAAAACCAGATATATATTTTGAGATACATAGGGGTTTTTTTTTTAAACTTGTATTCTGAGCTTTATTTTTCTTCTTCCTTGTAGTTTCTTACTTTCATGGAAAAAAGGAAAAAAAAAAAAAGAAAACAAACACACTAAAGCTAAAATTTCAACCAGTCAAGCAAAAAAATCCCCAAGTGCAGAAACATAAATTTGAAAAGTGTGTAGAATTTGTTATTTTGACATTTGGCTTAGATGATCATTGTAAGTCACTTCCAGCTGGCACAGTTTTGGTGTAGCCTTGCCTAGTCTGCTCTACTCTGGTCTAGCCTGGTTCGTGTTGCAAAACATTGAGCCTGCTGCCAGCAGATGTGATACACCTGCCTCACAGGATCTTTGTGCAGGAGTTTGTCAGGGCTCGTTGAAAGAGCATCAAACTAGATTTGAAGAGGGAAGGGCTAGAACCGGCCTCACTAAAGGTAAGCCTGGACGTAGCACATCAAAATCTGAGGTCTGCTGTCAAGGTTCCTTGACAAGAACTTGTCTGTTCTGTCATGAACTTGGTACACAGGAGCACATTTAAAACATCCCTTTACTAATGTCCATAGCATCACCTCAGTGGAGCTGCAGAGCGGAGATACACATGGCAGCAGAGATGTAATGGCTAATTGCGTTAGAAACCACGGAAACAACTGAGAATTTTCACATAGGAATTAGGTCTTCTCCACCCAAATAGATTGTGGGATCAATAGCTCAGCTAAAGCAAACCTACAGTAATGCATGGCAGCATGATCAGCAAACCAGAGAAGTTGAAATACACCATGCAACAGGAAAACTGTGATATAATTGTAATCACAGAAAGGTGGTGGGTGACTCAGGCAATTAGAGTGTTGCAACAGATGGCTACAAACTCCTCAGAAGATACATGGGGGTTGTTCCTTATACTAGGAAGTGTATTTACTGGTTTGAGCTTGGCAATGGTGAAAACAGCGTTAAGTGGTTAGAAGAGCTGGGATCAGCAGCTGGGATCAGCCAGCAAAGAAGATATCCTGGTTGGAGTCTGTTATCAAGCAACCAACCAGCATGAAGAGACAGGTGGAATATTCTACAGGTAGCTAATAGAAATCTAACTCTTGCCCTTGTGAGGGTTTCCAACTCACCAAATATCTGCTGGAAATATGAAACACTTAGGAGGAAACAATCTAGAAGATGCCTGGAGAGAACATTCCTGTGTGAGAGATATTTCCTGACACAGCCAGTGAAAGGAAATCTATAGATAGAGCCCCTCCTGGACCTGCTGTTTGGAAATAGACTTGTAGGTGAAGTGATAACAGGAGATTGTCTTGGGTGTAGAATTGAAATGATTGAACTTCCAATGGCCAGAGAAGTAACAACCAGGATCAGCAGAACTGCTACCTTGGACTTCTGGTGAGCGAACTTTAGGCTATATAGTGGCCTGGTTGATGAAGTCCTTTGGGAGGCAGTCCTGAAGGGAAAAGCAGTGTAAGTTTGGACATTCTTCAGGAAGGAAATCTTTCTACTCAGCCTTCAAAATTATCCTTGATATCTGTCTCTGGGAAGGACAAACTATTTGATGAGTTGTTTTTGTTTTGACTCCTGCTTGCAACTTTCAGTCCCTCCACTCACAAGTCACAACAAACAGCTCACTCAGCTTCTTTAATTCTTTACCCTGCCTTGTAAATGTCTTTAAGTCTTAAGGACTCAGGCTAAGGTCTGAAAAGAATAATCCTGACATCATGGCTTTAGTATGGTGGGTAAAATCTCAGTAATTTGATTTTTTCCTTTAAAAGCTTTCCTTGTCTTCTTCAGTCTTTGATTTCTCATTAATGGAACACCAGAACATCCCTTTTCAACTAACATTTTGGAGTCAAGAGTAAAATCATCATTACAAACAAAGAACTTTTCACCCTTAAAAAAAAAAATTCTATTACAGAAGAAAAATTTGGAAAATCTATATTGAACCATACTGCTATAAGCAAGCCAAATGTTGGTA
This sequence comes from Pheucticus melanocephalus, assembly GCA_013398405.1. Taxonomy (NCBI): domain Eukaryota; kingdom Metazoa; phylum Chordata; class Aves; order Passeriformes; family Cardinalidae; genus Pheucticus; species Pheucticus melanocephalus. The sequence goes on from VZSJ01004791.1 coordinate 424,145, forward strand.
TTTTAGTGAGGTCAGGTAGAGGAAATTTTTTTAACTATTGTAAAAAACAGAGACTCTTTCAAGATATATTAAAGTGCTAAAATGTATATTGAAGGATGATGCTCGTAAAGCAAATCAGTTTTCGCATCCCAGGACATTTGACATTTTCAGCATCTGACTGAGTACAAAGGAAACTTCTTCCTTGCCTTTGTTTAGTGGAGATAGTTAACTTAGAGCATATTTGCCCAATTAAGAAATAAATAAAATTTTCAGGAATCTGTTTATCTTAAATTTCACTTTTTGTTTTTCTGGTTTTTTGTTGATTTTTTATGGGGGGGGGCGGAGGTGGTGGGAGGGTGGTGTTTGACTTATGACCAGAGGAATAATAAAATAGCAAAGAATTTTAATGAATATTCATGGATATTTTATCACTGATTGGATAGTTTGTGCAGGCTGTAGAATCAAAAGCCGAGACTTGGCTGTTATTATTTTTCATGTCATTGACACAAATAGAATTACTTCAGAGTGGTATTTTAGATACACTGTTTATCTGTATCTGTGTTTGTTTATTAAATTAAATAAAAATGCATGATTTTTTTTTAAATCTAGATCACAGTAAATTAATTAAATAGCTGTCAATATTGCTTTGTGGCTTACCTTGCCAGTGTTGAAGATCTCAGAAACAGCAGCATCTTGCTATTGCATTCAAGCTCCTAAACCATATGGAAAAAAAACTTTCAAAATTTCACTTACAAAAAAATACTGAAAAAAGCAATTGATTTGTTGTGTAAAAACCACTTTGGGGTTTTTTCAATTAGCATTTTGAAATTGCTTTCCAACAAATTGCTAAGAAAAAGTCTTAAACAGTATAAGAACAATCCTTTGTGTTTGATATGTAAAATCAAAGTGACATGGTTTGACTGAGTAGTTGCAAGAATTATTCAATTTTCTCTCACCAAATGCAAAATATTATTCATTATTGATTCAGTTTGTGGCATTCAACATTGTCCTTCTCATCCATTAGGTATTTGGAATTAAACTTCATAAAAATTACATTATAGTTAGGTAACTTTCAATGCAACAAATGACAGCATTGAGGCTGTGAATCTGCTGCGTGTTTCTAACGGTGAGAATATCTGCAGTAGTCCATAACATGATAGTAAACAAGACTTATGCTCAGTCTGACATTCTAGTAAGTCTCTGTGGCCACAAGAGACCTTCTTTACAGCTTGGTAACCTAAATATTTGATTTCTTTCTGAAAATTGTGACTTGTGCTAGAAAATATGTTGGTATCAGTCCTAGAAATTCAAAGCAAATTTGTTTGACTTCCATTTTCTAGGGAGAAAACACTAGAGAGCAGAGCAGAGTTTGTGCCAACAGCAAATGTTTTCAGCAGAGAACGAGATTTTTACAGAGTTTGGAAAAAAAAAAAGAAAAGCAAAAGAGAAAAACCACTAAACCCAAACAATAGCAAAAGACACACACACACAAGTAGAATATAATATTTTCTTGTATAGAAAATACAAAACAGAAATGTAACAAATGAAATTTGACCACTGCTAAGGAGTCAACAAGATTTTTCAGTCTTCACTAGATCTGTTATAAATTAAGACAGAAGACATCTCTAAACATTTATTTTCAAAAAATGTTCCTTTTTTTTTTAATACTGAACCTCTGTTTCCTTTTGTTCTGGTCCAGAGTCTAAAAGCTGCATGTGATTGGTAGGTTTCTTAATATAAATACAGAGTGTTAAAAATGTTGATGCTTTGTAAAGAAATTTCAATTAAGTTTCTATAAATTATTTTTCTGGCTTTAAATCACAAAGACATTTGAATTATTCTGAAATGTTTATGTTTGGACTTTTATTTTTAGATTAGCTATTGACATTAACACTAGCAGCAGTAATTCTAGGAACTTGAAGTTTATAGAAGTAAAAAATAACTTCTGGATAAATATTTTTTTTTCAAATTCCAGTAATAAGTTCATCTTTATATTAGCATTCCCAGGTATTATTCGAAGTCACGCTGTCTTGAATTGAGCTGTGGACTGAATCTAACTAGTATGTTTATTTTATCATTAATCTTGTTGGTCATTGTATCACTTACTGTTCATTATAGCAACAGATAAATTGCAGAAATGCTTAATATTGTTAGTTCAGCTTGGCTGCATCTTTTAGTGATGGTAATTCTACCAAGCAGTTGAGAAAAATCAATGTCTGATGCATGATTTGTATTAAATTATGCTTGTTATATGATTGAATCAACACTACACAGAGTTTGCTCAAGTTAATTGATCAACTTCTACAAAATGTATTAATATGATACATCAAACTTAAGCTGAACTATAGACCAGAATGGAACAAATGAGCACTGAATGAAAGCCACACAGGTCCAAGTAATCATTGTCTTTTTCTTAGATGGGATAAGGATGTTACATTTTTTGTCTTTTGAAGGAAATATCAAAATACAAGTTTAAAACAGGATTGATCAGCTAGACAGATTCTGAATCATCCTACTGAAATTGGATGTTTTTTTCTGTTTGATTTTCAAAATTTTACAATTCAGCAGAAAAATTCAGTGTGCATATAATTCATCCAGGGACTCATTTAATTTTATGCCAGACAGTAAGCATAATTTCACTGCTTTTTTATCCAAATATGTTTGAGAGGAAGTTAGCCACACCTCTCTTTCCATCTATTTGTGACTTGTACTTGTGAATTCCTGATTGATGTTCTGGGTTTGCTGCTTATCTAAGTTCTTTCTGTTTTGCCTATCAAATCAGGTTAGTTTGAACATCATTTTATGAGAACTTTGATCAGGACAAAGAAGGAATAGCAGCTCTTGATTGTGTCTTATTCCCTCATAGAGGGGGAGTTTGAGAGTCAGTAAAGATGCTTTTCTAAGGGAGGCTAATGGGAGAGGGAAGACTTAACTGTTCAGCAGCTGTTAACCTTCCCTTTGACTAAGACTGATCATGGCTCATGTTTTGTTGTCCAGGCTGCAGACAGGTAGGGGGCAGGAGACATTCTTTCAGCTGATAGATAATGTTTCCTAGCAATCATAAATAATTTCTCTCAGGCTTCTTTCTGATTGCTGGTGTCTCTGTCTCAATTTATAGCAGGGCTGTGAAGACTTTTCATGCCACAAAGAGGGATTCATCTCGTCAACTTTTTGACATCTACAATGTAAGCATTTACATTGAGTCCCTGATTTATTTACCCTGGGCTCACTTTGTAATCCACAGGGATAAATCATGAACTTCTGGGGCACATCTCTTTTGACCTATATTTGAAAATTACATTAAAATGAGACAAATTGCATATTGAAAATGCCTGATGGTGTTCTTGGAATATTTGGGGAGAAATAGCTGACAAGCTCTGAGGTTATTTTACAGAGGTAGATATACTAGCACGTATTTTTTTCAGATTTCTTTCACTTGCTGTGACTATCATCTGATCTCAGACCTTGCTGGTATAAAATGCTGAACCTCAGTTATAATTATGAAGATCCCTGTTCTGGGACACACTGGTGGCAGGCTTTTATTACTCCAGCCTAAATTATACACATTCTACATGTGCCAAAAACCAGGACGTGCAGAAGTCACCAAACTGGAAAAAAATAGGTTTGCTTGTTTGTTTGTTGGTTTTCTAACAAACAAACACGGAATGAAACATAATGAACAGAAGTCTAAAACAGGATGTACTTTCAAGTCCATGAATCTTTCATGTTAAAATGTAGATAAATGAGTGACTGACTCCCTTGTTTTGGGTCTATAATCAGTTAGCAAACCCATTCACTTGCAAACATTATGTGCAGTATGGAATTGTCTGACCTTTATATTTTTACGCTAACCATTTGAATAATTTTTTAGAGTTTATTTTTCATTGTCCAGTAATTTTGGTAAATAATTTAAAATCTGCAAGTAAATGTGGAACAGGTAGACTGTGCTGAGTGTCAAATCTTCTTTATTATTGACTTTAGTAATGACATTATTGGTGGAGCTCTAGGATACTCTCAAATTGTTAGAAGTCAAGTTTTAAAATTTGGCACACTAGAAGATATTACATGTAAAGTGTGAATTTGGCTTTATAACACTCTGTGGGTCCTACTTCAAAATACTGTTTCAAACCATTTGTGCAAGTTTTTCATGCTATAAAACTTTAAAAAGAATGTTATCTTTTGCCCTTTTTCTGTTACTCCCACACTTAAAAGTTTAAAACACCCATTAACAATTTTGATTTAAAAAAATCACAGCAATGTAAAGGTAATGGATCCTCCCATCTTCCACAGATCACAGGCCTCACAAGCTTAGTTACATCAAGGAGAGTAACATTATTGATGTGTTGACGCATATTCTTGATTGCCAAGTATTTTTTAAGTTGTATGCTGGTAGGGTATCAATCAAGCTCAGAAGATAGAGAATCTGAATGAATACTTTTCTCCTTTTCTTGGGCAGGGGTGGTGAGTATCCCTGATGAATTTAATCTACTACATGAAATGTAAGCAAGCAACAGAGAAGTGGAGGAACAGATATTTAATGTCTTGATAATGGACTCCAAGATTTGAAGATCCTGAGTTCACGTATTTATTAGCTTAAAATGAAATTTAGCTCAGTGTTATTGGAATAGTCCCCAGTGAGTACCTGTCTGAATTACAAAGGCAAAACCTGTTTGTAGTTTGCAGACATTTACTCTGGAAATGCCTAGCAGCAGTGCCAGAAACTTAAAATAAGATCTGGGTTATACTTACAGTTTGCTGGTGATCTAATAGGCACCCTGGCTCTTACAAATCTTGTTTATAATGCAAAGATGATAAGATATAAGATAAGATATAAGATAATCAAGATGAATCTTAGCTTCTGAATCCTGAGACATTACATATATGATATAAAGGTTTTAAGTTAATTTTTTTTTACATTCCAAAATAAGTATAATTTAATAAATGTGTAAAAGTTAGTTAATTCCTGACCGGTCATTTCCTCCTGTGTTTTTGATCTGCTGGAAACTTCCATCTTTTCCTCATTTCTTGTATATCAGATTGATATACCCAAGTGATGCACTCCAGCCAGGAAGAAAATTTTTATGGAAATCCTGGTACTTAATGTCTACAGTATTTTGAAAGTATAAAATTCTAGGTTCTTTTTTAATTTTATGCGCTACTTTTTATGCTTCCTGTGATTTCTCTTATGTTGCAAAATCTATCCTGCCAGTCTGGTTTTGTTTTGGGGATCAGATGTTTAATGTATACTAAAAAGTTGTTTTACATTTTGTTCTATGATTCATGATAATACTTGCCCTGAAACTGATATGATTTCTATGAGGTTAATGTAGCAGTAGATTAATGCATAATGAAGTAAGATATAATCTGTCTAAAAGCTAATTAGATGAAAGATAAACAGGTTTTAACAGCTTCTTGAGCTAGTTTTTGCGTAAATTCACACATTATTCGAAGTATACTAGCATAGCAGTAAAAGCAAAACTATTTCTACTCAATTTAACTTTTGAAATAAAAAACAAAGCAACATGTTCTCAGATATTAGGTGAGTCACTTTTCATATTATTTTCCTGCATACATTAGACTTGTTTAATATGTTTCAGATATACATTATCTACAACTCTATAAAAAATATCTTGCATATATTTTTAGTTTGTATATTTATAAGAAGAGCAAGATGTAGAAGAAACATTATTCTAACTGTAATGTGTTAATTAGGAGAATGTTAATTCTATTTTTAGAAATGTAGTTTAATATTTTGGCAAAGATATGACAATATTTTCAAATACTTATATTAAATCTTTTTCAAATGACATGGCTTAAAAATATTTCTTCTAGGTACGTTGAGAAAATTTTACCTACACTGAATATTTTTGTGTATAGTTGATTGACCTCTGATACACCAACATATGCTCAGTTTGTTCTTAATTTTCATCCCTCAGACACAGAACTAGTGATTAATATCTCTTGCGTTACCTCAGTAGTTAATGAAAAACATTGTGTGTTCCTTTGACTACACAGAGTGCAAAATCACACCAAAAAAACCACAGGTGAACTCCTTATGAACACTTCTAATTGCTTAGGCACAGTTTGAAAAGCTCAAGTAATTTGCCATTAAAATAATGAATAACATAAACTGTAATTTTTCATAGTAATTAACTTGTGTCAGCACCATTATTTTTCATTAATTATAAATGAAAAAGAATGAAAGATCACCTGCAGGAACAGATGTGTGAAATTGTCTCTGAGGTTCCGTTGCAGACTTTTTCTATTCTTCACTCCAACAAATAATTCTGAGAGTGGGATCCACACATACAAGAATGTAGATGGTAGAGACTGTCCAGGAGAAATTAGCCAAAAGTACATTTAATAAGGTTGTTGGCTGTGAAGACTGATATCTTAATGAAAAATGCAACTATTAATGACAAAACAAAGCAAATTAAAAAAAAAAGCCTGCAAAAGATTTGAAAAGTTTTGTCTCCTATAGCTGTAAGAAGTCAGGAAAACCAATCTGACAGTAAAACTAACCTGGTTTTATTTTTGTTTTTTGTTTTAAATGGAAAAGTCTATTTGCATAACTTGGAGCTTCATGTCTCAACTTATTTAAAGACTACTTTAGGAAATATTAATTAAATTTTCAAATGATGTGGAGGTTTTCTTTTTTCTTTTTTTGTTTTGTTTTCAAGGAGGTTGATGGTGATGATGAAGAAAAAATAATTTTGCCTATCTTTAGACGTTTCTGGTGTTGTTGATATATTTTCCACCCATCTCTTACATTTACAGAATACAGAACTGAAAAAGTCCATTTTGATTTATGATGTTCTTTTAAAATAACATACGAACGTCAGTCTTGTGTATATCATTGTAGCCACAGCTCCCTCCATAGAGAGCAGCAGGCACAATTTTCCCAGGCATTTTCCTGGGGAAAGGTTGTGAGAAGATCAGAGGAAAGAATGATAAACCATTTTTATCTCCACTTGCTGTGCCTGTTGTTGTGCACATGTTGAATGTGTTATGGAGATTTGTTTACTAAAGGGTGATTTCTTAATTTGACACTGGTGGTGGTGTTTGGATTTGATTGATCAATCTGGACTGTCTGCAAGGGCCATGTTTTTTTTCTTATTAGTATAGTATAGTAGTATAGTATAGAATAATAAAGTGATTGAACAGCCTCCTGGAATCATGGAGTCAATGCTAATTATTACCCTGTTGGGTCCACCTTGCTACGATATACCTTCACCTAAAGTCCCTCATCTATTACATTACCTGACTACAGACATCTACTAAGCTATAGTATTGATTAAATGAGACCTTTTCTAATTGGGATAGAATGATAAAAAGATTTATGTTGTAAGTATCCTGTGTAGGTTCAATTCTCTGCAAAAACTGGAGTTTCCTCCAAAGTTGGAGCATTATGCTCCAGACTTCATCCAGTTGAATCATGGATGCCTCAAAGAATAAACAAGTATAAAATAGACATAAATAGATGGCAGATTTTGCATTGTTGAGGACATTTGCTGTACACTTTGTATTGTTACTGCGTTGGATACTTTTCTTATCTTAAATTTCATACATTTATTTCATGAATCCTATATATAGGAAGTATAATAATTATTTTACATATGTTTTCCTTATATTTAACTCCTGTTCCTTTGGTTTTCCTCCAAGAGTTTGAAATAAAAAAGGTCAATAATGTTATTAACTGGAATGCATTAACAAATCCTTAATATATGTTTGAAAATGGAGTCAAGTCATGTCAGGAGATTTTCAGTAAGAATTGTATGCAATGTTCAACATAAATTTTCCCAATTTGTCTTTTTTTAGCTGGCTGCCCTTTTTAGAGGTAGGAGTCTTATGAAATTTTTCATAATTGGGGAAAATTTTAGTGTTTAAAGTATTTAAATTATGCTCAAGAAGAAATAACAGTTGCTTATTTAAAACATGCATAAGAAGAATTAATAAGAAATTATCTAAAAACAAAGATGAAAAGGGTTATGCCAATGAAAAATAGCATCAATATGTCATTACTTGACTTTTCCATGTGGTGAAATCAACTCTTTTTCTTTCATTGCTTCAGTTTCTGACTGGTTAACATTTTATTTCCCAGCTACAGCAAACTTGAATATCACCCTGGCTTTGCATTGCATAACTCCAACTGTCAGATATCTTTTGATAGGAAATACAAATTCTTTTATTTCCAGGTTGTCATCAGTAGGAGAATATACGGGGTTTTGCTGCAGAAAACCAACACATTGACGATAACTCTCAGAGGAGTGAGGTAGGGAGCACTGATGAGAAAGGTGCGACAAGTGGCTTCTCTTGCAGAACTTCTCCCTGCTGTTATGATAATTTTCCATCCTGATGACTAATTATGTACCATCAACTGACCTCTGAGTAGCCATGGACTCCTTCCCTCAGTTTGTGTACTGCTGAGTTTAAAATGGTTGTAGCAGGATAGTTTGATCTTATGCTTCCTCTGGAAACCAGCACCATTCTGCTTCCATCTCCAAGTTTCCAAACCTTCCTGCACAGCAAAAAGAGGCTGGATCCTTCTTAACCTTTTGTTACATACAGTTGAATCCCATTTTGTGACAGTGAACACGTATTTCCATACAATAAGACATGGATTACAGGGGAAATCAAACTTTGTTATTGAACAGATTTGATCATTACACTTTTAATGATCAAAGTAAGGAAAAGAAACTTTTGCTTTCTAAAAATAACCTGCAACAAAATGACTCAGAAATGCAGAGGAACTGAAGACAAATATAGTTTTAAACCCAATTAGCTCGCATATTTGCTTTTCTTGACAGATCACTTGCAGAGAGTAGCTGAAGCAGAATAGCTTGCTGCTGCTTTTAATGTGATCCATGATTTTTAAACTTCAGAACAGAAGGAACAGGTTGTTTTCAATGTTTTGAGTCCATATAGATCATGTAAGATTTTTCAGGTCAGTATGTAATCAAACTGAGAATATTGAATCATATTTTAAGATTTCATCTCTTTATAAAGCAACAAAAAATGTGAGAAACCAGCGATTCATTAGATCATTTTTTATCATATGCACTACAGCTTTTCCCAGTGTTTTCTCTGCCAATCTTTGTTTGAGCTAATATTTGACAAGTAAACCACATATTTTTGTTTGTATATTTGTTTCTTACTAGTAGTTCCAAGAATACAAAAATTTTTCAGGGTACAAAAAAATAGATGTATATTTCACATCATTCAATACCAGAATGATGATGTGACTCTAACCTAAATTAAGCAGTTTTGTTGCATACATCTCCAATATTCTGGTAGATAATATATTTTTTTCTTGAAAACAAGCAATATTATTGTAAAATCATGTAGGCATTAAATAAATTTACTACAGGGAAACTAGGATGGCATAGGGCATCTATTGCTCAAGTCCCAAATGCAGATGAAAGCAGATAGAATTCTTACATTAAAAAGCTGTGAGAGAGGTAAATGAATCAGCACTAAAATCACAAGGGATTACACTGAAATTATGACATTATTATATGTTAAATAAGGATAAGTGTCAGAAAATGGCAACAATTAAAATCTCCATTAAGTTGTATATATATTTTGAACAGTATTATTCAGAATTTAAATAATTAATGTGACCTAGTGTTTCAAGTTTCGTAGCCTACATCCATGTACTCAGCCATTAGTTGCTTATGTTTGTTTAGAACCAGGATTCTCAATGGCTACATACCCTTATTAAGTCAGAAATGCTTTGGAAAGAGGACAAAAAATACTTTCTTATTCACAGTCAAGTTATGGCTTTCGTAAATGCTTAGGGAGAGGAGGGCTCTAGTATCATGTACATAGACTAACAGCTTCAATCAAGACATGTAAAGGCACTTCATAATCCTTCTATCAATTATATTGACATATTCTAACTCCGTTCTTTGAATTAATTTATTCCAAGGTCTATTTTCAATATATTGCAATAAAAGAATATGTGGAATATGGAAAAGACACAAATTCACATGTTTATTGTGAGGCATCCTCTGGTTTTGCAACACATGTCTAGTGATCATTTTTCTTCCAACAAAACCAGTGCAAACACGTCTTGAATGCAATCAAAGTATAAGTACAATATTTTTATTGTCAACAGAGAATTCTTTCACTTGTTATGGAAAATGTAATTTACTGCCATTTGTATCAAATTTTGTTGCGAAACACAGAATACTTTTAATACTGCACCTTGATTTTTGATAATAGATCTTGTAAGAATAAGATTCAAGCTACTAAGACGATGTTAGAGTTTACACTGAAGTCAGTGTTTTTACAGTGCTGCAGAATGTTCAATTAAATAGAAAAGTTACAATTATTGATTTATAAAAAATAGTTTTACTTTATTTGGACAAATGGCACTTATGAATAGTCTTCATTATAAAGCCCAAAGAGCCATTATAACGTATTATTTGTAGCACAAATAAGCCACTCAAACTGAATTTGCCCAGCAAGCCTGCACTACTACTTAAGCTGTAACACTCTAGTTTTACAGGTTTTTTAAAACAGGTATCTAATAAAATGGACCCCTTCCTAAAAACTGCATATTTTTATGGTAAAAAGGCTTCCATGGGCCTGATAGATGAACCTACCAGAAGAACCAATGCTAAGTAAAGAAGTCCAAACCAAATGTAAATTCTTTTTCTAATTATCCAGATTCTAGGGCTGAGAAATTAGTGTAATGTCTTTGCCTGAGTAAGAAGCCTTGGCATAGAGAAAACAAATCCAGAGTGGTAAAAGGGGATGTCTGAAATGTTCAAAAAAGTGAAAAATGTACAAGATTGTGATGTGCACCTTTCAAGCTGATTTCCAGGAATAAACTTTTAGGAAAACTATGATAAAGAAATGGGAGTAAGTTTACTATGTTATCAGAAAATCTACTTCAAAAGAGTCAGTAAACAAATATCAATATTTAGGAAGACATCAGAATTATCAAGATCATTCTGAAGGCACATTTTGTAAAAGGACTGATATAGTTAAGTAAAAATACCTATTTCAATTACAAAAATATTCTGAAACCCCCACAGAATCAAAAAAAGTATTTTCAAAGACCATGAACTGTTTCACAATGTATCTCACACTGGGAAATTAAGGTTTAATCCTTGAAAAAAGTTAAGTGAGAATAAAATCTGGAGTACAAATCCAAGGGGGAGAATTAAGTGTCTGACTCATATCTGACATTAATGTGAGACTGTGAAAGGGACAAATCGTTTACATAGATATTAAAAAAAATTGTAAATTACCTGAAATCAAGTCAATGTCTATCTATATACTACTGATTTTATGAAAACGCTAATAATCTGACCACCATAAGGCATACTGAAAATTGATAAGACATTTGTTGACTTGAAGGTACTACTCAAAAACCCTCAATCTATGAAGCTATAACCAGATTAAAAAAATACAGTTATTTTTAGGCAACCACAGGCTGTTCAGTAGATTTCTGGAAGTTTAACATTCTTAAAAACTCAGTATTAAAATTTCGGTAACAGTAAGAACATGAAAAAAATGAAGAGATATTCATCCAGTCCAGTAAAGAGAAGCAGTAAATGCAGTGAAATCTCTGTTATCTGCCTATATAGTCTTGTAGTTCTTTGCTAAAAAAGATCCAGAAATTTTTAATCTCTTTCAATGCGATTTCTATTTTGTTTGAATTAATCTTCCACATAATTCTTGTAATACAAACAGTACCACTTAAAAAAATACTACTCCAGTCTTAGTGATAGAAACATTAAAAGAAACAAGAGAAGAAGTGCCATGGAAGAAAAAATATGTAAAAACCCATGAAGATGGTCAAAACAGTAATTTCCAGTGCTTCTGTGTATTTTGTAGAAGTACTGCTCTGCCCTGATTGTCTTATATCATTACTTGATATTCCTTCGCTTATCCACTTATGTTTAATTATTTAGCAACTAATTGAAATATACTGTTTTCTTTCATACATCCCTCTAGGTACTTGTAGAACTTGGGATTTTTTTTCTGAGCTTTTTCTTAATCCTTAATGTGGGGATAAGCAGAATGGAAGCTTTTCTGCTTTCAGAGTCTCTGGTTATTCCTAATTCAGCCTTAAAATCTTACCAAAAGATAGCGTAAAAGTAATGAAGCAAAATATGACGCACAAGCTCTGTGGAACAGGAAATGAAGGAAACATCAGCGAGGAAAAGATCTCGCATCTGAGAGATGCATCTCTAAAAACCCCACAAACCTGGTCATAAAAATGATCTTCCAGCAGATCCTTGTATCAGGAAAGGAAGAGGAAAATAGACTACTGTTGAGTCCCATGGGGGCTTCTAGACTGTGCAAGACTTCTTCCTGTGTGTTATGAGGAAACTGCGAAATGGAGCAGTGTGTATTATAGGATGTTTATGGGAAGGGCCACAACTGACAAAAAGGAGGAATCAATGTTGATCAGGGAGGAAATGGGATGGAGTAGATTTAAAAGAGGTCTGCCTTGTGAGCAAACATGCTGCTGTGCGATCTGCTTGTTTGTCCAAGTCCTTTGCTGTATCACTGCAGTGCACCCTATCTTCAATTTAACCCCACCACTAACTGATTTCTATGTGAGCCTGCTCAGCTGTAAGTGTGGTTTGTGGGTGGATTTCATCTGGATCAGTCAGCAAGAAGGAAAGAAGCTACACTTTTCAGCTGTCAGGATTTGAGTTGGAGTCTGTTTAAGGAGTAATTCAACATTGTTTATGGACAGAATGAGTCATTGTGCACATCTGTGTGTGTGTGTGTGAATAAAAAGAGCAAAGGTGTGCATGTTTTTCAGTAGGAAAAGCCAGTCCTCACCAGAAAGAGGAGAAGGAACTTGTCCAAAATCCTTGTGCTTGGGTTTCTCCAAGGGTTGGTCAAAATATTGCTCTCCACACATACAAATGTGTGTAAGTAAGGACACCTTTGGGACAGCTGCTCAGCCTCACACAGCAGAGCAGCATTGAGAAGAGCTCATGCTCCAACCTAGCATCCTTTGGAGCAGCTGTCCTTAAACCTTGATTTTTCAGCTTCTCTAAGAAGCAGATTTCTTCTGCCTCACATCTCTGTACAGATGTCACACTGAGTACCTTACTTCATAACTTTACATAAAACCATAGAGAAATACCCTTTTTTTATTTACCTTTTTTGTTTTAGTACAAAATATCTTCCCTACCTCTGTGCAGAAGTTTGTCACTTTTTATGCCTATAATCATAAGAAACAGTGGTAAAAATTTTGGAGTAGCACTCTGAGATAATATCAAGATTTCACTTCAAAAATTTCATTAATGGAATTCCCATTAATGATTGGGTTTTAAGATCAATTAAACTAATTTTAATTCCTTCTAGGTCTTCTTCTCCAAATCCTTAAACACAATACGGAAAGTACTGAGTTGACTTTAAATTATTCCACTTCAATTATTCCTGTTTGAGAATGTCTCTAGTACTGATGTAGTAACAAAACTCTATCATAAAAGTATGTGAATACATATTCTTGGGTTTTTCAAAAAAGAACAAAAACTGATTTTTATCAGAATCTAATATTCTATTGCATCCCAATTAATGATTTATATTTGTTCTACCACAGTTATGTCATGTTATTGTCTTCTCAATCTGATATACTCTCTTTTGATTCTGATTTTTGTCTTTAATTGTTCTAAATTTTCATTTTAGCTTCACTAGTTTTCAAAATAAATATTCATTTACTGGTATAATCATACATAGCAGTCCATTTTTGCTAATTGTATTTTGTCATGCGAATTGAGCGTTCCCAAGTAGGAATAAAACCAGATTTTTTTACATTATTTTAGACTATATTTTAAATTGCTAAAATCTATAAAAAATTGTTTAACTGAAAATGCAATTTTCAGTCCTCAGCCAAGTTCCACCATCTTTCTTCGAAGACATCCCTTTGGGCTGCATCAGTTTTGTCTGTGTGAGTAACATCTTTACTTGCCATCTGTGAAAAGGAAAGAAACAATCAAAACTAGGACACAAGACTTCTTTCAAATTATTATTAAGACAATTAGTTGAATAAAATTCAGTTACAAATATGGGATAAAAAAAGCTTTTAGAAGCATTCAGTGCTCACCTGTGTGTTCTGAATGTTTTTCTCAATAGTTCTTGGTTTTATCAATAAAGTTGCCATTTCACCCCCTGGTGAACTGGCCTGTCCATGAGTAGAGATACCAAAATCCCATCTGAAGTCCTGACCGCTCTGCTGGATTATTTACAATTTAATTAGGAACTACTGTGTAATTATTTTATCTTAATTTGACCTATTGGTTTCCAAAGGTAACATTTATAATTGCGAGACTAGCTTTCAGACAGTTGATTTCCTAACAAGATTTTTTACTTGTAGACTATTAACATACTATTTTTAAACTATCACAGTAAAGAGGACTGTGTTTTAGTCCTCTTTAAATACAAATAAGGATATCTACACACATCTTGTAAAAAGTGCAGACAAAGAATTTAAAGGTGCCTGTTTAAAAGGAAGAAAACAGTCATTGCAGTATGGGTGTGTGCATATATGGGTGTGTCTTTGTGTCTGTAAGTTATTTTCATTAAATGAGCTTATTAATTCCTAGGAAAGTTATCTTTCCTAAAAAATAGATCTCCATGACAGTCATATATGGAAATGACAACAACAAAATAACTTTTAGCAGAGCCTACAATACCTTAGGAAGCTCAACTTCATGGTGAGAAATTTTCTACTTTTATACAGACCTATAGGAACCTTAAAGAAATTACTCTTTACAACCTCAGTAGTCTTCACAAGTTCTGTATTGTAGAAGCAGGACACATTTTAATGAACCGATCTTCAAAGCAGATAATAGGCTTCATAGAGAATACTAATCAATATGTGCATTTTGACTGTAACCATTGCCAAAGGACTCTTTGTGAGAGCAGCCTTGTCTCTATTAGGAGAAAAGTTTTTTAAAAATTGAAATGTCAAATCCGAGTAGGCAGTGTATGTTCATTATCTAGTATTGCAATATTCCCTTTTAGGGTACAGAACCAATTTATTTTTACCAAAGTTCAACTCAGAAGTTTTATACCTACACGACTAAGAAACTGATAGAAGCAATTAGAGGAAAAAGTTGCACAGGCAACAATGATCTAAAAAGCAGAGAGCAGAGAAAATAACTGGACACAAGGAGAGAAGAAAAAAGAAGGAAAAAAAAAGAGTAAAACTGCTATTTCATTAAGAACTCGAGGAAGGGAATTCAGTCCTAGAGAGGAAAATATTTGTATGCAGAAAAAAGGACAGCCTCTATTCTCAATTGCCTATAGTTAAACTGGCAGAAACATATGGAACATGTCTCGGAATGTCCTTCTAGAGCATCTGCTGCAGATGCTCCAGAAGGAGCATCAGTAGCCTCTCAATAGGTTTTTGTAGATGAGCCAAGTCCAGGACAAAAATTTCCAATATGCAGTTAGTTCCCCACTTCCAGCAAAGCCATGCATATTTACACAAAACTTCATTTATACAGCTGTACAAGGCATTCCAAACCAGGATTTTGTTCCGCAATTATTATTTAAAATATTTTATTATTAGCATTTTCCTAACAATTCAGTTGCTAATAAAGAAAAGCTATTTGAATAACAAAGTCTTCCAGCAGGAATTTGAATGAAATCATGACTGTGATTTATGAGCCCACATTGAATTTTTCTCCCAATCAAGGAAATAAATGAAATTTTATTTGATTTGCCTTTTTGATAAAAACAAACGAAGGAACAAACAAGCAAACAAACAAAAACAATACAGGGAGGGGAGGGGAAAGACCAGAAAAGAAGTAACATTTTTTGTTATTTGCAATAATAATACTACTACTTTGAGATGAAATGGAAAATCCTGTAAAATATTCAACACCAACTTTAACTGCTAATTCAGCATCAAATTTTAATTGGAGCATAGATATGGAGTGGTTAGCAGCTGAATGAGGTCAGACCTTCCTCCAGAGAAGCTTTAAAGTAACTCCTTTAACTTCATCTACTTGTCCAACTGCACAGGAAAATAATAATTCTATCCCCTATTCTATAAAGCAGGAAAAATTGTTAATTACCAAAACTCACAAATGAGAAAATGGTAAGGGGCTAGAAGAATAAGAAACAAAAAAGTATGAAGAGATCATAGGGAAAGAAGACACTGGTTTTTAGTTGTTTTTTTTACCAATAATGGGTTAGTAACACACACTTCCTGATAACTTAGTACTTTGTGTTTGAACCTGTGTAAATCAATAGATATCACCATTGCAGAAGTTTCCATGGCACACTGTGCCAGGTTGAGATCAGTATATATATTCTAGGTACCAAGCAATGCTATAGCATTTTGCCACTACAAAGAGGGGTTTGTAAAAAGTCACAATGCAAAAGCACAAGAAGTGATAGGCAGATTGTGGTTAATGAATCTGTAGATGCTCTGGTACACAAATTAAATATCTCTTTCCTGTCAGCAATCTGGCAATTTTGGAATACCAGGCTTGACAACTATTTCACTGCTATCCACTTTCACACAGAATAAATCATTCTCAAGCAATCCTTGAAACATATCCAAGTAAAATTGTCTTTTTGTTCTGTATCTATCTAACCTTCAAATTTCCCACAGAAAACTACTCCACTACTTTAGATAATCAATATGTAATTCAACAGAAATATAAAGCCAGGGGCAACGCGTGATGTAATTGAATTAAATACCTCAAGGACACAACCTCCATTTTCAAAACCTTATCTGTATCCATAAGGAACTTCAGCCTGCAATACTGGAGTGTTACAGACTTCAGAACTCTTAACAAACAATTCAGATTAGTTGTACCGCTGCAGAAAATATGGGAGCCTCAATTGCAGTGGGCACTGACAACAACACAAATAAGTCTCATCTGTGCTCGTGATCAGCATTTCTGTGGAAGAAAAACATTAAGTGGTGTTTATATCCTTGACACAATATAAACTGAAATTAAGATAAGCTTCTCTGTGGGTAAGTATAACAAGAGAATTAAAATTAAACAGGATTTCATACAGGTGGAGATGCAGTAAGCTAGCTAAACATTAAAACCATGATCAGTTTGACTTAAGAGGAAAGATAACACATGCATTCCACAGCTTTTATTTGTGTAAGCCTATTTAAAGGCCCTTTTCTTCTCTCTTTTTCTGGTGTCAGTAAGGCACCTTGGAATATAATCCCCTAATTTAGGCAGATGAAATTTAGGTAAACACGTCTGTCCTAGTTACCAGCTGCACTACTTCCCTCTGCCATTTAGGGACAACAGTAGTGTTTATTTGAACTACACCAAAAAATCACAGCTCCATTCAAATTAATAAAATATTCCATTAGGTTGGAAAAGGGTAAAGATTCTAAAGTATAGGAAATTATGAATGTATAAATTAATAACTAATTAGTTATAGCATAGCAGAATATACCAAACATAATGTCTTTGTCTCCTTTTTCTGTGTAAAAGGACTGTGGTGACACAAAGGAATTTTTCATGCCTGTGGCTGGGCAGAAGTATGCCACAACATATGCACCCAAGGAAAACCATCATCTCCTACACAGTCCAGGCACAGCTGCAAGAGACATAATTGCAGCCACAGGGAACAGAAGGAGGAGCTGTGACTCATAGCTCTCCACAGCTGCCAAACCCTGGTCCCACAGGCTTCCCATGCCTGGGGCGTGTTGGCAGGCAGCCAGAAAGGAGCAAACTCATCTGGAAAACCACCAGTGTGAGCAGCTGGAGGACCAAGCAACCAAGCATGGGGTACAGAAGTAACCTAAGCTTACCTAGATCATATCAGGAGCCACTTGCTTCCTGAATCAGTAAAGTCTGAATGGGCAGATCACATGCTGTCTGCAAACTTTCCCCTGTTTTTCCATGGGCAATATCTGGATGGTTAATGTAATTACCCCTGGGTCTTAGCTTGTCCCCATCCCCTTGAAGGCACCTGATCTTCAGGGATGAGATTACCATGGCTGACTCCCCCTTGCCCTGCTCCCAGCCAGTCTGAGATGAGAAGGACTGTTCTTGAGGACAGTAAGTCACAGTAATCTTGCTATTTGGTGATTATGTAATAAAAAAGGAAAAAAGAAAAATTTATCATACTATCCTGATTGTGAAAAGGAAACATTTTACTATGCCCTGAAGCAGAAATAATCTTCAAAAATAATGATGTAAAAATGCCTTTCATGTAGATGGAACAGAGGTGTTTCACAGTCTTTGCACCTTCCATGGAAGTAACAAGATTTTAAGAGAGATTCTCCCTCTTCCTTTTGCGGCAGGAACAAATTTTAACAGCTGTGGAATTGTGTATTTCTTTTTCAGTCACAGTCTAAAGTAGGTACCAAAATGAATGCAACCTAGACACCTCTCTCCTTCTAAATTTAGAATTCCATAGCTGAGCATAGCATTCAGATTTCTATTGGTGCAATTTCTGGCTATGATAATGTTGATAATGATAATTTTGTTTTAATATTTGAAATATAATTATTCCCTCATAAATTTCTCAAATCACTTTTACAAAGAATAATCTGCAGTGGCTAAAACCATCATATTTTTTGAAAAAGCAGAACAGGTTTTCTATCAAATATGCTACTACTCCAGATGTACTACAATGTTTTTTGTGCCCCTGTGTCCAGATATCATTTTTATCACAGGTCTCATTGTCAAGCAAAATTGAGGACCAGTGCAGAGCCATACAGAATGTTAACTGCATCTGTAGAGGAATTAAAGAAGGAATCACTAAAAGACTCGGCCAGTAAAAAGGAACAAAAAATTTTAATAAGTGTATGGCATCATATGTGCGCAACTGGTGAAGTACTTGTGTGTAGTTAATGGATTTTTAAAGCCATGGATATTTCCTTTTTTTTCTATTTGATGAACTTAGCAGACCATTTTGATTAATGGAAAATCTATTACTTGTAGGACAAACAACTGACTTCCCAACACAGCTGCTGTGCCCATGCTAAGTCTATTTGAATATCAAAAATACAATAGCAACATTATAAATATTTGTAATAATCTTCTCCTGAACCTTCCAGAAATTATCTCAATGCACCACACAATTTGCAGGTTAGGCTGGCTAGCCAGTTTCAATAAACTGGTCACAAAGTGCTGTTAAGAGCCAATATCTAAAGAATTTGTACTGAAAACAGTGGTTAGAGTCAGAGTTGTTAAATGCTCATGTGAGACTACATTAAAAAGTGAAAATAAGAAAACTTGATGCTAATGGCCATCATGTTGAGGACCCTAATAAATTTAACTGAGTTTCACAAGAAAAATTTGGCAGAGTTTTTCAAGCAAGGTATGGGTAAGGAGCACTCAATATGGTTACTTGCACTGCATGGAAGACAAATAAAATATCAATTCTAATAAGAAAAACTCTGCAATAGTATGAAAGCCATGTCAATATGGCAAGGAATTACAAATCCGTTTGGTTGCAATGGGATCATTCAGTTTACATACGCTGCATGAGATTGGTTATAGAGGCTGTCACTATTGCTGGAGGAGAGTAAGGAAGTACATGCCACTATTCCTGTGCTATCTGCCATTCAGAGGTAATCATATGCCCACTCCAAAGATGTTTGAGCTTCATTACACATATGCATCTCCTGTTGAAGATAATGGGTAACATTTACAGGTAGTACAACCTCTTTGTTCAAGTGAAATGATTCCAGGAAAAGAATGGAAAATCAACAAGCATATTTGGGAGGAAAATGGGTTTCTATCAACATATTGACATCATTATTGTTCTTGATGACAGGGTTCACTTCAGAGTCATTAAAAGCCCTTCCCACAAATACATCTAAAACATAGTTGCAATGAAATCAAAACAAACCCTGTGGTTTCACAAAATTCTACAAGTGATTATATACACTTAGTGTGAATTTGAGGCTTAAACATAAACAATTAAAGCCATTTCAGATCCCTGGCAATGTCATGGCTCTATGTTGCAGACATCTTTTATGAAAAATCCTTTCCTTAGGATTTTTTCTCCTGAGAGGTTGAGAGGCCTCAGGAACACAATATAAACATTGATTATCTGCTGCTGTGGAATGCAACAGGTGGATCTTCGATTGGCCCATCTTGGATGTTTGTAACTAATGGCCAATCACAGCCCAGCTGGCTCGGACAGAGAGCCAAGCCACAAACTTGTTATCATTGTTTTCTATTCTATTCTTAGCTAGCCTTCTGATGAAATCCTTTTCTTCTATTGTTTTAGTATAGTTTTAATGTAATATATATAATAAAATAATAAATCAAGCCTTCTGAAACATGGAGTCAGATCCTCAACTCTTCCCCAATCCAAGAACTCCTGTGAACACCGTCACAACTATATGCTAGAATAGACAAAAAAAGTATAATCCCATCCCCGTAGATGTTTGACAATTGAGAATATCCCGCCTCTTATGCTAAGACAGCTGAAGGTCACTCAAAGTGTTTTCAGGGAACAGTTTAAAAGTGCAAAGATATGCATTTTCATAAATGCTGTGTTCCAGGGTCAGCAGAGATGGACTGGCCTATTGATGTTTAAGAATGGTCTGAAAGGAGGAAGGGGCACTAACTGGTAGAGCAGAATTATCCCCAAAGGCCTGTGACCTAAATGCTATTCAACTACATGTGCTGGTTAGCTCCTGAGCAAAGTGAGTGCTCAGAGTTTTCTTTTTAACTCTTGAAGAATCATTTAATGATGAAATAGACGAGCAGCATGAACTGGAAAATTATACCTATGATTTTCTATATGATCTTCTTTTAATAGTAAATTTCAAGGTATCAGAAATCTGTTTGTATTTTTTGATATTCCAGCAGCTGCTGCTACTTGAGCACAGACAGAATTATTGCAGAAAATTCACTCAACAAAAATGATGGTGAGGGTTATGATGGTATTTGCCCCAAGTTTTATTTTACCCCCTAAATGATCCAGTTATCTAACTCACAGATTTGTAATTATCTTCTTTCCCCAGAAACAACAAGCTTTTCAAGGCTGTACAGCTACATTTACCAGTAATTCTCAGATGAGGGACTGCCACCGTTTTGCTGCCACATAAACAGATATCTATTAGTATTGAAATATTTATTTTAAATTTCTTTTCCTGCCAACCAACTGACTTTGTAAGTTCTCTTCCCTCCTGCACTGAAAATGATGGGTTTGCCAAAATTTATGATCAAACATCTACAGATCAAAGTGCAAATAAGCAGTTTGGGATGTGACAAAAAATATAGAGGTTCTTAGTAAAAATTCACTTTTAGATGACAGTTAAAGTTAAGATTTCCCATTCATTTACAAAATAAAAATAACCCTAAAACAACAGACTTATTTGTTGAATCCATACTGGCAGGAATTTTAGATATTATAAATTGACCTGTATGTGTTCTAGGCACTGGAAATACATCAGCCATATTTTGTGGCACATAAAGTACTGGTGATTTTCATTGTCAAAGAAAATTCTTTTATTCATACAATATTAAAAAGTTCATTCATACAAAAAAAAAAGTTTATTCATACAATATTAAAAAGTTATACTCAAAGAAACAGACCTCAGATTCAATATACTTTTGGAAAACTAATCTCCTTAAATTTAGAATTTAAATACCTGACATTTAAAACCCAGTAATGTTTACTTGATAGCATAAAATCATTTAACCATTTGTATAAAGTAGAGGCTTTAAGGAAATCTCACACTTACTAATGACTTGGAATTTTTTCAAAGATATAAATTCCTTATTGAGATGCCTGGAATATGAGTCTTTAGAAAAAGGCAGATAATTCATTGTTAGCTGAGATTTTGTAGACCACTTGCAGAGTAAATTACATAATAAATTGTAATAATTGTAGTATAATTTGAATTTTTTTGAGATAAATTTAAAGCTCCTGGCATTTATAAGTATTGTTAAAATTATTGAATAATGCATGACACAACTCACATGCATATTTACAATGAAAGAACTGAGGTTACAGTCACACAAATATGAATATCTATCTAAAACTTTTCCATGACATAAAAGTACTACATTTTCTATCCCATGTTTCTTAAAGCTCAAAATGTTTTATGTGATGTCTTCACAAAGCCTTAAATATCATTCATGTGTAGCACCTGAGACACAAGCATGTACTTATATAATCAGCAGAGAAAAGATCACCTGAGGAGGTTGATTTGCCTGACCAGGCTCAGCAAAGATGATGGTGTTATCCTGATATTATAGTGACATAATAAAGAATTAGCTAAATAAAAACTCATTCTAGTTAGTCACATAATATTTTGGGGAAAAAAAGGGGAATAGGATCTGATTAACAAAAAATATGATAATAATTTAATATTAATGCATTTATTTCTAAAGCCAGGACAAAATAGAGGGCTTCCTTGATTGTTTCAAAATTCCTATGTGTAAACTCCCACATCAGAAAGCTTACAAACTCTGAAATATTACGTCCTTAACCACAATTTTTCTTCCTGGAATAAATGTACTATTACAATTCTTCAATATGGTATTGAGGAATTGAACAGTTATTTCTCTTCTTTGCAACCACATGGTTAAAATGTATTCCAGATAAAACAACGTTGTTGGATGGTGTCATGGTTTGACACTGGCCAAATGCCAGGCACCCATGGCAGTCACTCATTCACCCTCCCCTGCCCAGCTGGGCAGCGGAGACAGAAATTTAATCAAAGGTTCATGAGTTGAGATAAGGACCAGGAGAAAACACTCCAAGGGCAAAACAGGCTCAGCTTAGAAATAAAAAGTGAATCTCTTACTAAAAAATGAGAGGAGGATAATGAGAAGTAAAATAAGCCCTTAATACACATTTCTCCCCCTGCCCCCCATCCTAAACCCCTCCCTCCCTTCCGGTCCAGGGATTTTCCAGATGACTCGCTGTCCTATCTGGGGTGCCAGAACTGATGCCTAGAAAGGCTGATCAGGAACAGAGGCCAGACAGAGCTAAATGGACAAAATAGATATTTATTGAAAGGCCTTAAAAGGATACACCTTGGGCAGCACAAGAGCTGGGCCAGGGCCACACCCAGGTTGAATACAAGATGGATCTGCGTCACAAGTTTTTACACTTTTATAAGTTTTGGTTCATCTACATACTGGGTTCAGTTGTCCAATTACAGCTCCAGGTCATGGAGTCTCAACCCCCTGGCTTGTCCCCTTCTCTCTGCTGTTGTTTGTGCTTTTTGGGTAATGGTTGTCCTTGATTCTGTAGCTGGGAAGGGATTGCTTTGCCTGACTACCCTGTGAAAAGAACTTACTAACACCTAATATGAAGTTTCAGAGTTACATTCCAAGCAGCAGATAATCTGAAAAATATAAAAGCTAAAACCCAAGGCATCACCCACCGACAGCACAGGGAGACAGGGCATAGGGGTTTGGGTCAGTTCATCACTAGAATTTTCTTCTGCTGCTCCAGGAGAGTAATCTTTCCCCTGTGAGGCTGTGGAGTCCCTTCTATGGGAGACAGCTCTCCATGAACTTCTCCTGTGTGAGTCCACTCTGATGAGCAGCAGCCATACTGCACATACTGCAGCATGAACTCCCACCATGGGCAGACACTCCTCCCAAAACTGCTGTGCCATGGGTCACTCTTTCCGTGGGGGGCATTCCTCCAAGGACAGGCTGCTCCAGCCTGGAAGCAAGGGCCCTCTCTCCATTGAGTCTCCCACTGGATCACAGCCTCCTCCAGGCATCCATCTCCTCCAGCATGGGCACCTCCCCCATGGGCTGCAGGTGGATCTCTGCATTCCCTGTGCACCCATGGGCTGCAGGGCACAGCTGCTTCACCATGGTCTTCACCACAGCCTGCAGAGGAATCTCGGTGCCAACACCTAGAGTACTTCCTCCCCCTCCTTCTCCACTGACCTTGGTGTCTACATGTTGTCTTCCCTCATATGTTCTCACCTCCTCATCTTCTCTGGCTGGAATTAACGCTGCACCCCACTTTGTTTTGATTTTCTTCTTAAATATGTTATCCCAGAGGTGTTACCATCATGTCTAATTGGCCCAGCTTTGGCCAGCAGCATGTCCATCAGGGATTGACTCTTCAGAGCCATCAGGGACTGGGTCTGCCAGACATGGTGGAAGTTTTAGCAACATCTCACAGAAGACCCCCCCCCATTTCTGTGCCTGCCCCCTCCCACTACCAAATAACCGGGCCATAAAAAGATAACATTGATGGTATCACCTTCCTGTGCTTAGCTATAGATAACATCACACCATGATACAGCCAAACAGCTGCATGCTCTTGAGTTACTGGAACAAGTTCTGGGAAAAATTTGGAAGGCTGAGGAAGAGTAGCCTTTGAAATAAAGTTCTCTCTTTTTGACCACTTTGGTTGATTTGGTTTTTTTATTCAAAACAGCTATGAAGTCAAAATGAAAATAGTATAGTTAAATCAGTCAGTCATTGTGATAAGCAGGTCCTAAGCAGTCCTGGTAGGAAAGTATGAGGGAAGATGAGACCTACTGGGATGATGCATCTCTCAGGAGACACTGATGAAGGCCTGGTGCTGCCTAAGGGGCTGCAGCTGACTCCACTACTCTACAGAGGAGCCCCAGAAGCACAAATGACCAGGAGAAGTGTGAACAGAGCAGTTTAACAGGGCATGTCCCTACAGCTCACAAGGGAAGGTTATTGTCACCATACCAGGCTGATAAAGAGTTTACTGAGACTAATGTAAAACAATGAAATTGTTGAAAGATAATTCAGAAATAAATGTGCACTGAGATTTGCATTGTGACTTAGTGAAACAGTTGAATAAAACATAAAAAGACCAGTACAGTGTTTTGGGTTTTTTCATTTTTGGTTTTTCTGTTTGTGGTTTTTTTTGTTTGTTTGTTTGTTTGTTTGTTTTTTTATTTGTTTGTTTTGTTTTTTGGGGTTTTTGTCTGTCTTGGTTTTGGGTTTTTTTTTTTTTTTTTTTTTTTTTTGGTGGTAGAAAGTAAAATTTGTAAAGTTGATTAGTACCCTGACTATACTTTTAAAGGAAAAGTATTAGATGTGTATCAGGATTAGGTTCTCAACTTGTTTGGGATGGCATTGTGTATGTCTTCCAGCATGAGGATATCTGTTTCATATATCTCCTTCAGCTACACAGTGCCATACAGAAAAATTCATCAATCATATCTCAATCATTAGAGG
Source organism: Pheucticus melanocephalus (assembly GCA_013398405.1). Classification (NCBI taxonomy): domain Eukaryota; kingdom Metazoa; phylum Chordata; class Aves; order Passeriformes; family Cardinalidae; genus Pheucticus; species Pheucticus melanocephalus. Next base: position 449,245 of record VZSJ01004791.1, read on the forward strand.
TAATACTGTTCATTCTTTAGAACAGATGTGAAGAAATCACAAAAGGAGATATCAAGATGAAGAAACTTGGAAGAAGGCAAAGTGAAGAAATTTGTCAGTGATAAGTCTATTAAAAAGTTTCATATGTCCTAGTGTATTATTTAATTGTCCTAGTGTATTATCTTAAATGTAGCTTCATTTCTCTCTGCCAAAATAAGATGCATACAAAAGTTTCTGGCAGCAATGGCAGAATAAATAATTATTTGAAAATTTGATTGTAACATTCATTAAAAATCCTCACAAAACTGGAGAATAGTGTTAATCAGTTTTATTTCCTTGAAGTGAAATTGTGTACATTTTCCATGATTCTTTACGAAGAATTACGAAAAGTACCATCAAGAAAAAAAGTACAGATCTCTAAGACTTGGCCATCCACCATGAAATTTTTCAGAGAACTTAATGTAGCCTGAATATAACAGTGGTCCTCAGAGGGCTCACTGACACTTGAACAAGATACTATAACCACAGCCTCACTATGCCTCTACTTCCTTCAGCAGAACAGGTCACTCTGACTTTGGAAAGGCATTCCACAGGTACACCTGACCTTTAAAAAAAGTCATCATTTATTATACAAACAGGAATTTGGCAACTATATATAGATATATATACAGCAAAAATAACACATGGTGACAAAACTCCTGTAAACCCTTATTGCAAAGCTATCAGTGGTGGATAGGGAAGGGGCCTTGCTCTTCTTTTACTGTTGAAGAATGCTGAGATCAACTTGATTTACCAGTCCCAAAGTTAAACTCCCTGAGGACATGGAGAATAGTGTTTCCTGACAGAAACTGATATTGGTGAAGATGTGGCAGACAAAGTTCCTGATAAAGTAACCAAAAAGTGATAGCGCTGATAAATTAGCTAGAGCTGCTGTTCTGATGCTGCTGGCCTGGAGACATCTGACTGTGAATCACTTTATACTATAAAACCCAAGTACCACTTTTAGTTTCTAAGCCACCCATTCTAGCAGTGTGTGTGAGGATTACTCCCTTGTAGTGGGATGCCCCTCAAAGTTACTTGTCTTCTCTGAGTGACAGGGATTTGCCCCTAGTCACTGGTGTGGATAAGTAACAATGGCCTCGCTAATAACAATTTTGGAATTAAAAAATACAAAACAGTGCTCAAAAAAAAAAAAAAAGCACTGTAAACAGGCAGTGAATCTTGGTGCTGCTAATCCATGTGCCAGTGCACAGTTTGTGAGGGGCAGTTACCTGCTCTTAATTTGAGAATGCAGTCAACATTAAAAAAGAACAATGGGAACAATGTAATAAGTTTTGTTGGATTTTACACTTACAGAGATTCTCTAGGAAAGCGAAAAGCCTATTTAATCTTTTTTCCTTTTTCCTTTTCTTATTGTTCCTGTTCCTATTACTACTTAGCTTAAAGTATAAGCAATTTGAAACAAGTGCTGCTTATCTATGTAAAGCTATGTTAATAGATTATTGACGGATAACTCAAAATCAGATATTGATGATTACACATAAAATAAGCACATAAAAACTGAATCATGGGCAGCAAAAGTATTTTGCTACTTACAGTAACAATATTACTCTTTTCATCATTCTAAAGAGTAGTTGGGTGGTTTCATAATTGTACAATAATAAAGAGTATTAACACTACTATATTTCAACAGGTGCCTTGAGGGTATTTCCACTTTCCTTTTTTGTAATTCTGGTTTTAATACTATTTAAATTTTTGAAGAGCTTTCCCCTACTCCAGACCCAGGCAGTGAGCAACTGATCAATGCACATATCCTCTGATCACTTAAATTAAAATTTATAGATAATGATAAATAAAATGCAAGTAGGAGAAATTCAAAGTATTTTAAGTATTGCTACTTCATCAAAATAAGCATTTTTTAATTCTTGTCTCTTATTTAATCAGAGTGTTCCACAGGAACATTTCAAAATGATTTTTAAGTACAAAAAACTTCATGAATTCTTTCTGGAGAATCAAAACATGCTAGAAACATTAACTTTTAATCATCATCATCATCATAGTATTTGACTTTTTTTTCCTAGAAAGTGTGTATACATATGCAAAGTAGAAAAATATTGTGAGTTCATAGGTGAGGACACACAAAATAGACATAAGATTTGCAGAAATGGATGAAAATCCAGCTCTGGAAAGGATGAGAAATATTTCATCTCATACCCTGATGAGGCACAAATCACTTCCTAAGGCTTACGTGGGTGAGCAGAACCCTAGAATTCTTTTTCAAAAGAGCCCATTCAAACCCTTCCAGGAAACCTGTCAGATTTTTGCATTTTGTGTTTCTCTTAGCACATAATGAGAGGGGGCGGAAAGAAATGTTCTTATAAACAAGGGGAAAATGGAATTGCTTACAGCTATTCTTCAATCTTGTTTCACCCAGCTCTAATACATTGCCGTTCTAATCTTATTAATTTCTACTCTTATTAATTTCACTTTGTGAAATCATTATTTAAATATGCAGTAAATATATGCATACATCTATCTATATGTATATATCTATAAAGCATTTTTTTAGGTGGATTTTCATCGGGTTTTTAAAGGAAGGCTATTAGATAATTTCTCTCTCTCAACCAAAGAGTTCATCTGAATCTAGTTTGCTGGCTATAGAAGCTGATAGGAACCATAAATCATCATAGATATAATCCCACTAGCTCCAAGATTTCAAGATGTTTTGTTCAAACAGTATGTTTCCTTTCTCAAAGAAAAACTCTGCTTATAAAACGTGCAGAAGTGAATCATTAAAAATTCATCAATAATGGGTTCATTGGGTGGGAGGGGAAGCCCTGCATTCGTTTCTGTTGAGCTTTACCTTTCATATTTCAGATATTTAGTTCAAACATAAGCTTTGATTTTAGCAAATACAAGTACTTCAAAACTTTAGATTATTTAAGTTTAGAATTCTTAGAAAAAATAAATCATACAAGGAAATCTTATAATGAGCATTTTCCTATCAGAGTTAATTCTTTCTAAAAATATTTCAAAGAATTTCCATCTATTAAGTCACAGACTGCAAATTAGATTTCTTTATTCTAACTATTGCTACATGCCCAAACTCTCCTCTTTTAATAGCACCAAAAAATCTTGAAAATTATGGGACGAAGGTAGAATTTGTTGTTTTCATGTCAAAACTATTTCTGCTATTCCCTTGTGGCCTGAAATTCTAAGGATACTGAGAAAGTAAAACTGATCTCTTACCATATTACGTATGAACATTCAGAGACTCTTCATACTGAAGATAAGCCTTTGATCTCAACTTTTTTCTTCATAGAATAATACAAAAAAATCTATTCATTTAATATAGAAAACATTATTTCAATACTTTTTGATCTTATTGAAATTCAATTAGAAATTTTTAAACTCTAAATATAATTAAATTCAAACTTTTTCAACACTTTCCTCCTAAGGATTAATTTCAATAGATCAATAAGTATTTATTGATGGTAACATTATTTTCATATTTGTTTCACTAATTTTGAGATTCATTGCATTTATTTAGGAAACTGTTTTGTCTTACAGTCATTTCAATGATTTTAGATCCTACACACCACATGTTTTAGTCTTCAAATTTCTATGGGCCTAACATTAGGCCATGTGCTCTTCAATGTCTTCATAAATGACTTGGATAGACTTGGAAGGGATACAGTGTTCACAGTTTATATGCAACTGGGAGGAGCTATTGGCTGCCTTAATGGCAGGGAGGCCGTGTGGAAAGATCACAACCAAAGGGCTGGGCAATCACCAACTATATGAAGTTTAACAAGGTAAAGTGCTGGATTCTGTAGCTGGGATAGGGCAGCCCTCAATGTATGGGCAGACTGGGGAATGAGAGGCTGGAAAGAAGTGCCACAGAAAGGGACTGGTGTGTCCTGGTCAATGACAAGTTGAATGTGAGTCAGCAGTGCCCTGGCAGCCAGGAGGACCAACCCTATCCTGGCAGGCATCAGGCACAGCATCACCAGCCAGGCAAGGGAGGGAGCTGTCCTACTCTACTCTGGGCTGGGGCAGCCTCACCTTGAGTGCTAGGGGCAGTTTTGGGCACCACAGTGTAAGGAAGATATTAGAGAATGTCTGTGAAGAGCATGAGGAGCTTTGAGGAGAAGCCGTATGAGGAGTGACTGAGGACACTTGGTCACTTCAGCCTGGAGAAGAGGAGACTGTTGCAATCTACAACCTCCTCATAAGGAGAAGAGAAGGGGCAGACTCTGATCTCTTCTCTGTGGTGACACTGGCAGGATCCAAGGGAATGGCCTAAAGCTGTGTCAGGGAAGGTTTAGGTTGAACATCAGGAAAAGTTCCTTCACCCAGAGGATGTCTGGGCTCTGGAACAGGCTCTCCAGGGCAGTGGTCGTAACACCAACCTGATAGAGTTCAAAAAGTCTTTAATAACTCTCTCAAAAACATTGTGATTTTTGGTGGATGGTGCTGTGCAGGAACAGGAGATGGACTCAATAATCTTTGTGGTTTCCTTCCAATTCAGCAAATTATGTGGGTTTTTTGATTAAATTAAACAATTATGATGAAGGCTAATTAAAAGAAAAAATCTGGGATTATGTAAGTTTTGTCAAGCCACATTATCTGGTGACCAAGATGATCCTGACATTATTTTGCTGTCTACACTTTTTTTTCATCTAGAATGAATCTCAGGTCAGAAACAAGACAAAACCTGACATCACTAACTTTCTACGTATGTCAGAATTTGGATGTGAAGGCACTTTACAGTAGACAGACATAATTTATTTTTTATCTTATTCCTATTTAATTAAAATGAAATTAAAATTGCCTGGAGCTTACCAAATGCCTTTTTCTTCATTTATTCCATGAGATATGCTGACTTCTTAATGCCAAGCTGGAAAAAATCTGTGGGCTGTAACTTTGAGAAGAAACCAAAGAAAGTCCTGTCTAAGTTCCAGATTTTTTTAATCAGCTTTTTTTAGAGCAAATAAACAAGGTTGTTCTATGAATAACTAAGCCTTAGTTATACCTCGAGGGCGCTAATATTGTTCCTGCACTCTTTTGGTAATTGAAACCACTCTCCTTGTTTATACCTTGAAAAGATGACATTTTCTAAAGGCTTACAATGAGCTCAAGCAGTGATTTTAAGCTAAGCTTTAACATATGCTCTCTTGAAACTAGTATTCCTGAACAGAAATCCTGCTGAGCTTCTGAAACCTAACTTACATCACCTGTGCATTTCTAATGCAGCATGTGATTGGGCAATGATCCTGTGTCAGTTTTTTTGAAACCCTACTCAGTATGTGACTGGTCATTTATGATGTGGGGAGGTTTTGAGGTCCTACTCACCTTCAGACTTTAGGATCTTATAAGATTTTGTTTTCCATTCAAGAATAATGTTTTCCTTTCAAGATTTCATTCTTGAAATAATTATTTTCTGCGTCTTATGTAAGAATGTTAGCATTAAGTAGTATTACTAGAAATACTTGATGTAATTTGTAGGACAAAGTAATCAACCTGATACTTTCCTTCTTCATAAAAAAAATAATTATTTTGAAAAGTGTATGTGTCTCTGTATATTATTCAACTTTTGTGGGAAATCATTATATTCACACATACAAACATAATTGCCATTGGTGTTTGATAGCATTTCTATACATAAGCTATCAAACAGTAAAGGAACATCTCATTGAAGCTCAACATTATTTTTGTTCAACATGTTTCATGTTGAATCAACATGTTTATTAACATTGCTAACATTTCATCTCTGTCCTGTTAATCTTCATATTTTAATTTTTTAGTAGCATTTTTGGATTCTATCTCAGTCTGTTCTCACAGCCTTGATTAACAGGTGGTGTTTAAGGCAGTACGTACTGAAACTGAGAAATTCCCTTCCATTAGTTTCTGTTCTATTCTGACACTCATGAAGTCTGTTCACTTACTGATGATATTTACATTATGATCATTATTCATCCTACAAAATTATAAAAGCAAAGTGTCCCAGTGGCCCAAGAAACCACTGTTTCTATCAGGCTAATATCTAATATCTAATATCACCTAAAACTATTAACAGTATCTGGTCCAGCTGCAAAAGAGCATAATGAAAAAAATAGCTTAACAGGGTCACTTTGGTAGCATGAACAATGATTTTGCAGCATCTTATTTGTGACTTTCTATAGCATCAAAATTTTCAAACCTGTAGCATGTAGGTAAAAACAGCAGCAGCAGGTACAAAGGTTTTAACATCTGAGCTCTCTATTTCCACAGCCACCTCAAATACCTAAGTTTAGTAACGTTCTGTCTTAGTTAACCCCAAACAGGTTCAAATCATAATGATTATGGAATTATAAAAATAAATTGAGGCAGATAGGAGGCTCTAAGTTTGCTGCATGAAATCATCTGCACTATCTATTTTCACCAGTCTAATAATGATATTTGAGTAAAAGATTAAAAAGCTACTACCTTGTCTTGGGGTGATATAATGATAATACTGAATTCCCCTGTTGTCTGGTTTATGCCCAGAAATGGGTCCTGTACCTTTCAGCTGAGTTGGGAAGAGGGGTGGGAGCCAGGGAAGATCTGGCAAGGGTTATGTTTCGGCACTCGCTCCTCTGTGTGCTTGGTTGTGTGTGGGGAGGGAGTTAGTTTGCTTTTACCTAGCTTGGTTTTATTAACTGAGGGAAGAGGTTTTCCTGAGACTGCTATCTTGAGTGACTTCTGTGGCTTATTCTGGAACTGTTCACTTTGGCTTCAGTCTGAGAACCAGACTATTGGTGGCAGCCAGACACTGCTGATAGGTGGGGAGGTTGTGGGACACCTCATCCCAGCTCCAGACCTCGAGAGAAGCCCAGCCAGCTAAAGAAAGACCTCTAAATCCACCAGTTTACTACACAGCAAGGAGGTTCAATATTCAATAGTTATTCAATATTTTCTGTGCTGTGCTGGCACTTTGGTTGTTAAATAAACAGGTTTTTTTCCCTGTGATCCAAGGAATTCCTTTTGTATAGGTGAGAAGGGATAGAGAAAACATTTATTCCAGAGTGTTTCCTTCTAACCCTGATGTCATTTTAGGCTACTTATATTCTACAGAGCGTACAGGATCAGCTATGTTCATTATTTATGCACCTATAGCCCATGAGAATGTATCATACTACTTTTTAGACATAATCTTGATTTTACAAACTCATCTACTATCTCTATTTATGTGATATTTTAAGGTCATAGTTATTAGTTCTTATATGTCTATTTCTATTTTCATAATCCTATTTCTATTATTCCATCCTCTAAGAATTCCATGAGCCCATCAAAAATAGGTGAAAACAGGGGAAATCAGCACCACAGCAAGTATATGAGCACAGAAAGTTCATGAAAAAAAGTCTGTTATTATGGTGGCAGATGAATAAGATTCTGGCAACAGAGTAAGAATCACTGAAAATGTAGGTAAATTGCATACCAATTGTAAGCCATATGTGGGTGAATCCTGCCATGGTTGTATTATTTGTTTGCCAATATATTTTTGCTTTGCTTCACTGAACTGGAAGGTGTGAATGATTACAACCCACCTTTTACAGAAGTAAGTTATGCTTTGAAAAACAAGTAAGTAACTGGAAAACATTTAGTTTGCTTAATTGGGTTGTTCGTTGTGGTTTTGAGATTTGTTGGGTTTTTGTTGTTTTGTTTTTGTTTTTTTTTTAAGGGGGATATCTTAATAGTTATTGCCTTGTTATTAAGATTTTTACATGGATGACACTTGGGATTTCATACAAAAATACAATTTTCCCATTTGGGCCAAAATTCCAAACAGGCTGCATAACCATGTTCCTGCTTATATGAAGGTAACAATTGTCTATTGCAGATATGCGATAAACTGAAGATGCATTTTTCCTCCATGGCAAATAAACTGTGACTCAAAAATGTTCCAGGCAGGCAATGAATTATCTTTATTTGCAAAACAGTAGCACAAAGCATTTACTAAATCAGATTATATCTGAAAAAGGAAACAACAGAAGATGGAGCTATCATCAGAAGATTGGTAAGAAAAAACTCAATGTATGAAAAGAGATCAGGTGATGCACCAGCCTTAATTATCTTCTGGGTATGAAGTTGGAGGGAAAAATGTAGAAAGCTTTCAACAAAAAAAAAGAAATTCTAGTTCATCTCTATCAAAATGTGGAATTGGATAACTTGTGAAATCTACTAATAAATTCCTACAGAAACTATTGGCAAACAAGCCTAGTAGATTCAGAAATGGCAGGTTCTGATTTAGATATCAGAAGAATCAGGTTCTGATTTAGATATCAGGTCCATATAAAGTCTAAGATATTTCTAATCCTTAAAAAATCAAAGGATATCCCTGCAATACCCCTATCTGGTGATTATGAATGATCGTTGAAGATCTCAGTGTCTAAAAGTTTTCACTATTTTGTCTTACTGCCATAGTTATTTATCTTAGTATCATATTGCCCTGTCTGATACACATTTCTAAACAGGAAACATTTGATTTCTGATGAATATTATATTTGGATATTAGTGAGTTGTGATGCTTGACAGCTGGAAATACATGCAAAAATTTCTCTTTTTTTTTATTTGGAAGTACAAATAATCCCTCAAAGTCTGTTTCAGCCCACATCACGAAAGAATACATGACAATATAATCTCACACAGTAACAGAGTAACCATCTATGCAGACTCATGTGCAATCAACTTCAATGTTTTACAAAACTATGGAATCCTTTACTATGCATTACTGTATTAAAAATTATCATATTAATTATATTAATAATTTTTAATTAATTAATTTCACATGGTAATCATGTAAGATAATTGAGCCCGCTTACTTTAGTCCCTATAGCTAATAAAATTGTTAAGATAATCGCATAACAACTCTGAATCTGGAAACTTGTAAATAATGAGCTCTTGGAAAGTGTTCTCAGATTTGGTAAGAAGAAAGCATTACAAATCATTGCAGCTTTACCTGATGCAATTTAACCCTTGCAAAACAATGCCATCACCCTCAGGCAGAGAGTTTCACCTCAGGAATTTAGAATTTCTCAGATAAGTTCTTTAAAGACAGTACAGTCTGAAACTTCACAGTGTGATTAGTCACGTCCATTGTAAAGGCACTTTGTTGTCATGGGTTACTACTATTTTGCACCAGAAAAAAAAAAAAAAAGAGGACACACAAGTAATTCCAGGAAACACCACACTGATGTGAATACAGCCCTGAAGTCTGTAACTGAATAATAAGTGGGATACAGGAGAATATTGACCTATTAATATACTTGTGTGTAACTATGAATAGATCCTGAACTGCATGGGAGAAAAGTAGAAACAATGGCTACTGCTGTCCGTTGTGTGAAAAATGGGAGGGCAGTTCAAAACAGGGAGAACAGAGATAAGTCTGAATATATCATCTGCTAAATGTGATACACAGACATGTTTTAATAGTAATACAGCACCTTCCTAAAATGTAAAGTTTCTTTGTGGCTTATTCTTCTAAAAGATGTAGACATAGCATTGCAAAGACATAATAGAACAGGGGACACACTGACAGATGGACCAAGATTATGCAATTTTCTCCGGGATTATTTCAAGTTAAGGTTTGTTGTTACTGTTTTAGTTTCCAATTCTCGGCACAGGACTGGTTGTGTATGTTTATGGAATCTCAGTGTCTCTAGAGACAAGTAATAAACTGGGTCAACTTGACTCTATAAAATGATTAACAAGGAGTTAATAATTTTCTTATTCACTGTTCCTCATTATCACATTGTATTCCACAACAGATTGCAACATACCAAAGTGATGACACTGCTTTCCTATACCAACACTACGAATTATAAAAACACAGAATATCTCTACCCTGGGAATGGGAATGTGAAGAACAGAATGAGGGCAGGGGTCCAGTTTTAGTGTTGAAGTGCTATGACAAATAGCCTAACAAATCTGAGCTAATGAGGTAAGCCTGTCTCCTGGCCAGCGTGAATGAAAGAGTTGTTTTGCAGTCTAGTTAGTTACTGCAAGGTGAGCTACCCAGAGAAACCATATTTATCTTGCCAACAACTATATTACTTCATGGGTAGCGTGTTGAGACATTACTTACTTTTGATCTCCAATTTTATTCACTTTTCTATGTAAAGTAAATTCAATAGTCCAGATTGTTTAATGGAACATAAACAAGAAACAGTTGTGAATTATAAGAGTCTGCCCACAAGATGCTTTTTTTTAACTTCTGATAGTCATGATCAGCCACAGAGTGCAGTGCAAGTGCTTCAGGATGCTAACAGCATTTCAGTTTAAGAATTTAAGTCTTCTCACCTATTTGCTGATACCTGTTCTATTACAGGAAAATAGTACACTGGCTTTTAATTTACGTACTTAAGAACATCATCCAGCACAACTAAGGCAATATCCATACTAAAAGCACCTTCCTTGTACACTTGCAAGTCCTATATATTATGCAATGCTGCTGTTGTGGGTATGGCTTAAACCACCAAAACTTTTACCATTCTTTTATACAGCATTCTTTTGTAAGGCAAAAGAAAAAACAGTGATCAAATAAAGTTAAGCTGTTTACTAAGCCTACATGCTGGGATCTGACCATATGCATCAGGGCTTGACCTCTCATTAAAACAATGTGTCACGACATTTTTCCCAGATAGTCATTGTGTATTCATCATGCTGGAGAAATTTTACTTCTGTATCAATATTGTATTTTTGATGGATTTTATTTAAAAAAAATAGAAATTTTTAGAAATTTCTACTTTCATATTGGTCTTTGATTCATGTTTTTACCACTGTAATTCAATGAAGATCTTTATGTTATTGCTTATATTTTACCTCTATTTGTTTATTTTTGTGATTTTAGTACTAGATTCTCTGCTAGAACACACTAATCTACAGTAAATTTAATCAAAGTAATGGAAAGGCTTTTTAAAAATTAAATTTCATGTAATTCAGAGAGACAATATTCACCTAAAAAGGCCAAGTCCACTGAAATCAACTTATCTAACTCCAGTTTAATATTCAGATCTTAATCCCAATTCTAAATTTTTCTTAGAATGTTTTTTCTCATGTATTATTTGCTTCAGATAGAAATAGTTCCTGTGTACATGCTAGTACATTTTGCATTAGCAAAAACTTTGGTATTAAAGCAAATTCTAACTGTCAAAATGTATATTTTAAAAAGATGTTTTCCTTTGAAACTGAGCCAGCCATTGTGGTTCATTTCAAACATTCACTGACTTCTACTCCAGTCTACATTCTGAAAAGGAGAAATTGTAAGCTACTACTGCACTCTTTCTGAAATGCAGAAATAGTTCACAAATCTGGCACAATCTTTATTATCACAAAAGTAAGGATGATAAATTTACAAAATTTAGTAAATTATATAAATTAATATATTCAACTCATTACAGTCATTTATGTAGACTATACATCATTACTTACTATAACCAAGGGTACTCTGAAAATTATTTTCCTTCAAATGTATCTTTTCTGTTGGCAAGGTAAGGTGTACAAGATCCCTTTCTAAAAATTCAAAGGTCCTTTGGAACCTCAGCTTTAATCTACTTAAGTAAGAATCAGTATGCAGGAATCATAGATTGTTTTGCATAGGTAGGTTTATAATGCCAAAGCAAATGTGATGCAACATGTATTAATTAATTTTTAGTGTAACTAGCTTGGAGGCTAAAAGAAGTACAATATAAACAACATGATTTCAATTATAAGATATTTATTGACAGTCACTGCAAGTTTCTCAGTACTGAAACCAAGAATTTGTAGAAGGGAGAGGACGAGATCATGTAGCTGCTGCAATAGTTTATATCTGTTACTCTCTCTCTTTGGCTTAAACTGAAACAAATACATCCCTATGTCTAAGGGCTGCACACATCCTTTTTTACAAGGGCCTTTTCTTTCCTTAAAGTCTTATAGCCTTCTCTGATTTATATTTCTCATGAGCTTGTAAAACTCTTCATTATATGCCCTCTTGTCTTGCACAATCTTCCTTTCATTTTTAATATACTTACTAATTTTTCAATATTTGAAACTTGAGTTTAATCTGCTGGTTTTAGTAGCAGCAATCTTCTTGATTTATACATCCCACACATCCTCTCCCTTTCCTTGATTTCTCTTTCTCCTTTTAAATATGATGAATCTTAGGGTTCGGATTTATTAGGTATCCAGTAATTTACCTTGGTCTACTATTAATTTCCTTTTGCCATTTGTGTGATACCTCTGCTAGTCTCTGTCTGCATCTCCTTGATCCAATCTATTCAAGGAGCAGACTCTATAATCCAGCCCAAGATAATTTTCTATTGCAGAAAGCTGTCAAAGCCATCTCTCTGGGCATCCTGGTAAAAACACAGCTTCCAGCCCACCTTTCTTAGCAGAGGCAGTCAAAATAATACAATATAGAATAAAACAAACTGCAGCATCGAAGGAGCACCTTGTTTTTTAGTTAGTTTGTTTGTTTTTTTAAGGCATCACACTCACAGAAGAAATTAAATTATAAAAATCTCCTCTCTCTACTTATGAAGAAATTAATTCCTTCATTCACTGGAATGTGTCTGAATGCTTTCCATTCTGTATTCATCTGGAAGAAATTTTTCTCTTTAAATTGGTAATTCCTTCCTGTGAAAAAAATATGTTTATGCTACATCAGGATTTCAGGATTACATAGTTTCAGCTACAAACTCTGAAACCTTGAGGTAGCCCAGTTTTCAGAAGAGTTTTCAGCATTAAAGGAAAACTATTTCCTGAACTTCTGGAATCATTAAACCATTCAGATATATTTAGCCATAAGTAATTCATTTTGGCTTAAAGAAATTTCAAAGTACTTACTTGACAAAATGTGTACTTTAAGTATCAAAACTTCATTCCCCAACAGTGTAAGGCAACTTCAAATAGAAAGAAAATTCAGTTTGGTTTTCCAGATGAGGGTGGTTAAGCTCGAAAACTCACTCTGGCTATATAAGAAAGCTCATGTATATTTCCTTCCTTCCTTCCTTCCTTCCTTCCTTCCTTCCTTCCTTCCTTCCTTCCTTCCTTCCTTCCTTCCTTCCTTCCTTCCTTCCTTCCTTCCTTCCTTCCCTTCCTTCCGCCACATCCTTCCATCTGCCACTTCCTTCCTTCCTTCCTTCCACCACTTCTTTCCTTCCTTCCTCCTCCCCTCCCTCCCTTCTTCCCCTTCCTTTCTTCCTGCACTTCCTTCCTTCCTTCCTTCCTTCCTTCCTTCCGCCACTTCCTGCCATCTTATTTTAGCATATTAAATCAAAACCCCAAAGAAATTTAAAAATTAATAACTGTCAGATTCTTAGAGATTTAATCTCTTATACAGATGTATCAGATAGACTTTTCCAGCTGTGAACAAACAGCTTTGTTATACATATTTTTCAAAGTGAATTTTCCTCAGTCTGTCAGTCATCTTTAAATAAATTTTAATTTATTGGAATTTTAATTTTAATTTCTTTTAGATACTGCAATTAAGCAATTCTCTGTGTTTCAAACACGTTTTAGTGACTGAATTTTTCTTCAGACCTAGGAAGCTTTCATAAACATTGGCCTGCTGTTTTTTCTACCATCTAATAATTTGTTTGAAGATCCATATATGTAACATATCTGTGAGTGTCTCTGGTCAAAAATATGTGTGGTACTCTGGCATATATAAGATATTTTGTCTGGCCTGAAAGATATTTTGTAAAGCTCTTAACATTCCATTCTTTTTCCCTAAACTTGAAAAAAGCCCTTTGGAAAAGAGAAACTGGGTAGCCAAGGGGGAAACATGGATGAATTACTTTCCCCCTCAAATTTAGAAAGCTCCACATTCTATAAAATAAATCCAAACTCTTCAGTGAACCATGGGTGGTTCTGAAATAGATTAAGAGGTGCTGCCTTGGAGATTTATCTAAGACAAGATCCTTGGTAGGCTCCACAAAAGAGACTAAATTTAAGTGAAAGGGACTTGCAAAATTAAGGATTACAAATTTTTTTAAAGGAAGAGAAACAAATACATTTTCTTTTAAGAGGAAACAAAAGGGGAGAAAGTAAAAAAGAGTGAAGAACAGAATGAGTGCATGGAGATAACAGGTGAAAGATGCCACCATTGTGGAAGATCAGATAGCAAACCTCTGTACCTGTAACTATACTTAAGGTAAAACTTACCTTGCCTCCCCTTATGGTATTGTGAATATAATTCCTCTGTTCTTACCTTGATAACTTTTGTCCACAGACTTCTTATCACCATAAATGTTCATCTAGTTTTTCACAATTACTGTACAATTTCTCTCAATAACTCATGAGATATAACTACAGAATGAATGCTATAAAACCATAAAAAATATGAATAAGGAGACTTGTAAGGATTTATCCACCTGGTTTAATTGTACAAGAACAAGCAGCCAACACAAAAAAAAAATAGATCTTCAAATATCTAATATTTCCCACATGTTCATAACTATTTCTTATATAGCTTTAAACTACAATTTAAAATAAGATAACCTGTTTCAAAACTGACTGAAGTGTCATGCAACATTTCCTGAATATCTAGGATTTTTCTTTGAGAACGAAATTGGATCTAAATTTGATCCAAACTTAAGAATTTTTTTTCATGTAGGTATAATTTGCAGATTGTATTCTTAGTGTCATTTCCGTCTCCTTTATCTCACAACTATGAAATAGTTTTGCAAATATGAGGAAGATAAAATAAAAAATGGGCATTCCACATGAAGCTGAAGTTGCCATTGAAATAAAATATTTATGTAAATAAGAATGGCCCTTCTCTTTCTCTATATTAATTGATACAACTCTCCACTGTATTTATTGGGCCACATTCCTATGCATGAGCAAGTGTTTCACATATTTTTCAAGCTGAAAACAGAGTCAAGAACTAGAGCTCCAAGAGAAGAGGTGATGATTAAGTTTGTTTGGGACTTAGAAATATCAAAGTAGAAAGTGTTTACTTGCAAAGGAACTTAATAGGACTGAAAAGAGATCAAGAGAAAAAGGAAAAAAATTTTACTTACAAGGACTAGAAAATTTAGAGACTACTTTTTTCTATTCTTATAGTTTCATAGCTATAGTTTTGGGGAAAATTAATTCATAATGGTTAGTAATACCTTGGAAAATACTCAAAACCCATAGATCATGACCATAAGTCATTTATCAAAAAGCTATGCACATAAGTAGCATTTCAATAACAGGAGAATGTAGGTTCCATCATAAAATTTGGTGTTAAAACATGCTTCGGATATCTACATTTACATAAGTGCCTTGTTCTAACTCTCATCCTGCCTGATGATATCACAAAATTTGCTTGGAAATGCAATAGTTATGATGAAGCTGCCACTTGCAAAAGTGATATATTAAGTGCGTCTTCCATTTTATTAATGCCTTTTATTGAAAAAGAAACAGCATACAATTTGATCAAAAAATAATTCTTCGTCCTGAAATACCTACAAGAATGCTTTCTGCATGCTCACTTTTTGAACTGAAGATTCTATTGTCATGTAGTTAATTCCAATGGCAAATAATATATTTTTTGTAGTTAGACACAAAAATGTTAAAATGGTCTCAACACATTCTTCACTACTGAAGTGCATATTAACACTAAAATTGTTTAACCTACTCAAAATCTTGCAAGCATAGATTTTAACAACCCAGGTTAGTGTTTTTATTTAAGAATTTGAAACAACTTTTTTTCATAAACCGGTCCTCAAAATACAAAGATTGAGATTGAAATACATTAATTATTTATTATTTTTGTCATGGAAAGATGATTCATGTGTACTGGGAATCCCTTAAAAAATATGGAGATTTTGCCATTCAACTATTCTTTTAACTATTTTAGACATTGTTCTAGTATATTTTAATGAAGTGTTAGCTTTCAGACATGCAACTCTACATATCGCAATAGTAACCCATATCAAATATATACATTTGGTTGTGGAAATTCTTACTGATGTGACCCTCAGCAGAATAATTTTTAAAACAATATTTATAGATTGTGGAAATTATAGATTCCAAAATGGACTTCCTGTATTTGCAAGGAAGGTAAGCATATACGGGTTGCGAACCCACATAGGTTGTGAACGCAGTGAGAAATTGCCTGTTGAGTAATCTCCCTCCAGAAAAAGATCGACCACTTTGTAACTTTTGATTGTGTTTTTAATTAATTGAATAATTAAAGGCAATAGTGACTTTCAAAATCACACATTTTTAAAATCAAAGTCATCCTTTGGGACTGAGCCTATTCTCTGTCACTCTTAATATCTTTACCATTTCTCTGATGCTCAAACCCCATTTCCTCTGGAGGATTGGTGGCTCAATGCAGCAGTATTGATTTACACTTCATCAAATATCCTCAATGGGCAAACATTAGTTCACTCATCAGCTTAAGAGAGTGTGTTTGGTAGAGTTTGAATATCCATCAAATTTTTCCCCAAAGCTGTAGGGACAACCTACATTTTACAACTCATTCCTGAGAAAAAACTACAGCCCAATGAAATCTGGAAATGAGATGTATAGCTTAGCATTTCTTGAGAGACGTGCATTTCTGTCAGGTTTAATATTTTTGCTTTCCTTTCTCATCATTTTAAGAACAGAAATAATATGAGTTTCACAATGAGAAATAGGCTCCTTTTTATGCTTAGAAACTTTTGCATTATGTGCAGTATTTTATGTTTGTTCAGTTTGAATGAAGAGTGAAAAGTGTGCCAGAGAGACAGAGATGTAGCATCTACTGAAAGTGGAAAACCATTATCTTGGACAATATAGTAAACCGAGACTTGATTCTATGTGCAGTTATTTCTAAATTTTAACAACAAAACTCTCAGCTTTTTTAGAGATTAGCACCACTAGAAGCACTCAAGGAGAGTCTTGAGTACAACTGTGGATCACTTAGATCTTTCCATGCCAGCGTTTGGAATTCTACTTATTCTGCCTGTTAAAATGCAATAGGAGGAGACATGTGAGGAGGGTTCTCTTCTACAGAATTTTTTTTGTGCAAGACCTGAAGACTACTCACTGCATAAGGCAAGTCTCTGTGGAGAATAATACTGGGAGTGCCTGCAATATGGAACACATTTTCTCAGGCCCATCTGAAAGCTGAGACCAAAAGAAAATCAACAGGCAACTTACTAAGTGCAGTTTCCTGCCATGAGTACACAATGTTAATACTTTATGTTTTTCTTTGCTCTCTGTCTTCCAGCTGGAACAGAAGGTGTTTTTCAGAAGAGAGGAAATCTAAATACCTGAGAGATGCCTATTTGAATGACTACTATCTTTGCATTCAAAGATTGTCAAAGCAACTTCATATTTAAAGGACTGCACAAAATTTGCTGACTTTCTGTTCTTCAAGAAACAATACTTCAATACTCTTTTCTCACTACAAAAATAACACGAATTTATTTGGTGTAGAGATGGGTGAAGAGGTGAGGCTGAAATAAAAGGGAAGGTAAATTAGTTATCCATAATATTTTGTCTAAGGTCTAAGGTTTTTCCATGCCTGCTTCAAATTTATAATTTTCTTTATTGTAATGAATACAATGTTTCAAAAATTCCCAGAGGCAATTTACAATCTGTAACCGAGTTTTTCCTTTCTCTAGCCTATTTTTTAATATGTGAAATCTAAATAAAGAAATAAAATTATCTCTGTGTGGATACATGTGGTTCTCTTGACAGTATGGGCTTTTGATATATACCTTCAATGCACAGAGCATGCAAGTCTGAGAGAGGAAAGGATCATTTAATTTCATTTTGGTTTTTTTCATAACTTTTATCTTTCTGTGTATACAGGCCAAACTTTCTTTGCCTCGGTCACACTCTTCTTTTGCTCTGGTGTTTGATTTTGCTGTATCTGCATTTATTTGATAACCTGTGGCTTAAACATGCTTTCCTTTCTGGCAGAGGTTTCACTGATTTCCACCATATGTTTGCTTCTATGTCATTATTTCTTTTTTGCCAAGATGTGGTTTTTAGCTTCTCACTTTCTGTAACAGAGTTGTTAGATATTTTATTTTCTTTGTCTTGTTTAACCTTACTATTTGAAAACATTTTTTCTCCTTTTTAACCCTCACTTTTCTGTATTGCTAGTGCCAGTGAACAAACCTTACCACATGTGGCACTTCAATGCATTCAATAGGCCTGACTGTAAAAATGATCCAATTAACAGTCCATATCCCTTAAAATGACAGTGAAAATACCAAATGATCTGGCATGAATCACCTGATGAATCTAAGAGTAGTCCTTGTTAATACAGACACTAACTTTTCTGTCGTTGGCAGGTTACCACTATTCAACTCATAGAATTTTTTTTCTGCTTACATCTGCTTACATTTCTGTGCGACCAAAATAAATGTAGTGTTGAAAATATAATATTAAAATAGCAATATATAAATATATATATTTATACATATCATTGGGAAATAAATGCATTTAATCAGGAAATGTTGACATTTGATATGTGTCTTTGTGTGTAGGTAGAGACAGTATTCTACTTCACTTATTTTCTTTACCTTTCAATAAAAAAAAAGGATAAGTTTCTTTTCTAAAAAGGGTGACTATTGCAATATTATCACCTACTTTATTGCAGCCAGCTATACTATGCAGAACATCACTTGCAGGAATTTCCTCTGCTGCCTTTATTTTAGTAGCGGCCAATATCAGAAGTGAATCAACTTGATCTTGCAAAAGCCTCCTTGACAAGTTGGTCAGTTCTAGAATGATTAATTCTAAACCAAAACCTATGTTACTAAAGGTATGTTGCTCTGTATAATCTATACCTGAGTTGATAGGTTTTGTTCCACAATTCATTGTTCCACATTTGGTTTTTTGATTGCATGTTTAGCTCTTTCTCTTCTCTTTCTCTTTTCTTTAAAGACAGTTTAAAGGTTTTTGCTCCATAAACATTTTCTATTTCCCTTACACTCCAAAAACTGAAATGCACCATTTTTCTTTCTAAATACGTACTTACTCTTTATTTGGTGAGTAATCTTTTCAGATAAATGTGACAATTTGTAGTAAACAGAAATTGTTAGTTTAGAATGCATTTTTAAAATTATAATCCCTGCTAGAAATTTTAATTGTTGTGCAGCAAACCCACTTATGCCTTCTAACGAAATGAATTACAGTATAAAGCAATAGAATAAATTATATAGTAGGAATAATTTGGAAAACTGTAATTCTCACAATATTCATTAAAAGTCCTGTCCATGTAGATGCTTATTATAATCTGTTGCATTTTCAGATCTAATGGCTTTGTCTTGCTGCAACTGCAGGATTTGCATAATTTTCTCAGCCTGCTGAAATATCAATATATTTCTGTTAAACATCACAACTAAGATTTGGTTTTAACCAAACTTTACAAAACTTTACAAAAGGAATAACTTCTGACATAGAATGCTTCACCTGCAGGCTTGTTTAGAAAACCTCATATTTTATTGAACTCTTCCCTCAGATGATAACATCAATGGCATTTTCCTCAGAAGTGCGCTATCAAAAGAGTGCCATAGATCTGCATTTCTTAATCACAGTTTTTGGGACATGACTTTGATTGCTGTTGAGCAGAAGTCTACCAATATCTGTCCCTAAATTTAAACAGAACCTAAACTAAAGTTCCCTAATTCTTCTGGTTTGTTATATTTTTACTCTTTATTTGTCTCTACATTTTTCAGACATATACGATAAATGGTCAAGTTACCAGAAGGAAAGGTGTAAAGCACATTTTTCAGAATGAAATTTAACATGCAGGGAAAAAGAGATCCTGATGCCTCAAAGTATTGGCTCCAGGGATGAGCACACAAGATCATCAGAAAAAAATTTTGCAAAGTTACTCCATAGATACTGCATTCTATTCTTGCTGTAGCTTTAGGACTTCTTTGCTAAGGTAACAATCCTGATGAAGAGACTCATGGCCTGCTTGTGGTAAGTGAGCCATTGTAATTTGCCTGAGTGAAAATAAGATTGCACCATTCTAGTTAGTCTCTCTTTTTAATGGAGAGTATGATGACCTAATAGAGCTCTGTCTCACCAAGAAGAGAATTGTGAAAATCATTTTGAATCACCTAAGTCAATGAAATAATAGAATAGCTTGATGTTGAAATTCTCATTTTGGATAATGGCATTTGTGAATGTTTATATGCATAAATTAAAGAATCAATTTACATCTTTTGTCTCTTGCTTGAGAACATTTCAGGCCCTGAGTACAAAGTTGTTCGGGTTCATTGCTCATTCACAAAGCAGCACCTCACCTGTGCTAAAAATGTGGAAACTTCTGTGTGTCACTAGACCTAGATACACACTCTAACAGACTCATTCCACTCCTGCTGTAAAAGACTCACAGTATCTCCTGCATTTTTTTCCTCTCTTTTTGGCTGACTTGCAGCCTTGAAGCCTCAAGAACTCTATAACTTCCTTAGGTGATGGGTGCATTTCAATGAGCTGAACTTTTGCCCTAGGCAATTGTGAGATGAGAGGCTATTACCTCTGTGACACCCTCAGATAATGAGTATGGAGAATGGGACAGTGCTTGCTATCCCCACTAGTGTCATCAGAAGAGCCTGATAAGTACAAAGTTAATAGAATACCAAATTACTGTTGGTTTGAATGTAAATCTGCTCAAGTAATTTCATTTTCTCTACTTCCTCAGACTTTCTGTGTAACAGATAGATACACGTACAATTTTCAGAAGATTCTGGTGAAGTGTAGAAACATTTCATACCATAAAAGCAACACACGTTTATATTGTGACCTTTAAAAATACTCTATTACTTCAAATGTGATTTTATTTCGGAAGTGCCTTTTGATTGGAAGCTATACCATGTGTAAATTTCAGCTGTTAACCCTAAAGTGAAATTCATAAAAGGCATAGATAGAGGGATAAAAAAAAAACACCTACAGGATTTGGATTTCTAAGTTTTTGTAGATTTCTTGTGTTGTGTTTTTTGGGGTTTTGTTTGGGTTTTTTTTTCTTGTTGTTTTGTTCTGGGTTTTTTGGTTGGGTTTTTTTTTTGTCTGTTTTTTGTTTCATTTTGGGTTTTGTTGGTTTTTTTTCTTTTGTTGTTGTTGTTTTTTAATAATTAGGAACTATCTGAAACTATCGATTTGCTGATAGTGTCTTAATTTCCCTTTTTTTTCCACATAAGAGCATATGTACACCCTCTAAAATTCATTTTAGCCCTAAGTTACATCTTTTTAGAAAAACAGCTTTCCTAATCATAAAAAACCCCTAGTATTTATGTCCTATTATTTACTTTAAGAAAACAGGCTGTCATACTTGCTATTTTCACAACTTTCAAAAAGGGATCAAAACAATGATCCAATGTCTAGTTGTTTTGACATTAAAAAAACTGAGCCACGCACGGAATATTAGTTGTTTCTTGAATACTTTTTTGTATTGCTAAGGTAAGGTCTCCAGAATAAACTACCTCTGTTCCATAAAATGAGAGGTGTTCTCTATTTTAACATTTAAATATAGCTGAAAAAAAACCGCATGTTTTTTTGTCATCCTATTATTTCCCTCATTTTTCTCATGAAACATGTAAATCACTAACCTGCTTGCAAAATCATATGAATAGGGACCCTTGATATGAAAAAACATGAAATTCAAAAAACTACTTATTACATAATTAATTCCACAAACACAAGATTAATTCTACCGTTTTGTGCATCCCTCAAGAAATAGAAATTTTACATTGCAGGAACTGTACTGTACTTAAATGCTGATTCCTCTGACTGTTGAAATAGAATGACATGAAAATTAATATTTTAATGTTGAAGTTTTATACAAACACAAAGTGACTAACATAAGTGTTGCAGATCTATTGTGATACTGTAAGACTCTCTTAGCCTGCTTATTGTGCATAATTGTATTTGGTAGTATAGGGCAGTAACTAAGAGAGCAAAAGTGTATCACTTTACTGAGTCTTTCAAAGAAAAATTAATCTTTGTCTCTATCTGCCATTCTAATTAAAACTTGGGAGTGGAAGGAGACATGAAGAACTTTATAGGTTTATTACTCATCATAGCGTGGAATGAGACATATATGTCTTCTGCCTGCCTTGAATTACTTTTTGTTTCAAAAACTCTTTTGAAATTACAGTAGTTTGGTTGGGTTGCTGCAAAAAGATGCTGTGAGACTGTTCCATGAATTAACTCGAATTTTAAATATTTAGTTTGTTCAATACTGAGGAAACAAACAATGGATGAGACAAGGTACAGGTTTGAAAGAACACTGCTGCTTTCTGCTGCTTTCTACTACTTTCCATTCTCAGACTATGTTGCTTGAAGGTAACTTTCTTTAAGAGCTCTCAAACTCTTAAAGGGAGATTCCATCTCTTAGGGAGACCTCCAGGGTGCAAAAGTGACCATAGGGCAGAATAATAAAATGCAGAGGATCAAGTCAAATGGAAGATCTTCCATTAATTTCAAAGTCTGGTTTCTCAGTGTTTTCCTGTGGGGAAACTGAGGTGAAAAGTGGTTCTGAGGCAGTTTTGGGGGGATTTCAAGGGGAAAAAGGGGTCCTGGACCTTTTAAATTTTGATTTTGGGGGAACTCTGAGGGAAAAAGGGGATCGCAGATACTTAAATCCTTTTTTGGGGGGATTTTGATGGGAAAAAGAGGTCCCGGAGACTTAAATCCTGGGTTTTGGGGTTTCTGGGCCTTTTAAATGTCTACTTTGGGGGAACTCTGAGGGGAAAAGGGATCCTGGATATGTAAATCCTTTTTTTTTTTTTTTTTGAGGAAATTTGGGAGTTTCTCTAAAATTCAGAAAATCCAGAAAATTCTCAGAAAATTCACAAAATTCTCAGAAAAACTCAGAAAATTCTACACAAAATTCCCTGAAATCTCCCTAAGATCCCTCCCCCAAAATCCCCAAATTCCACCAAAATCCCGCAATTTCACCAAATTTCCACCCAAAATCCCAAAATTCCACTTCAAATCCTCACTGGAATGCCACAATCCCCTCAAATCTCCCCAAAATTTCCTCAAAATCCCCCTAAAATTTCCAAAATTCCCTCAAATTTCCCACCAAATTCCCCCAATCCCCTCATTTACCATCAAATCCCCTCCCAACTCCCTCAAATCCCCCCAAATCCCATCAAAATTCCCAAATTTCCCCAAATTCTCACAAAACTTCCCAAAACTTCCAAAAAATCCCCAATTCCTCTCACTTACCATCAGAGCTGTCTATTCCAGCAAATCTTTTGCAAGTTTTCTTATCTGCATTAGATATATAGAAGAAACTTTTTTACTCATCAATGTATGATCATAAAAGCAAACATCTGCCACATGCTTACAACATATAAGAACAATTTAATTATCATTTGTAAATTACATATACATTAATTCTAGTTCTATAATTCCATTTTTGTTACATAATCTACTGAACTTCCACGCTATTTCTAGCACTTATATATAATTGAATGGAATTTTGCACTTAATTAGTTTTTTCTTTTTGCTAGTATCATGGATGTGAACACTATCCTTTACCAACACTTCTTGTACAGGTGTGCTGGCATCATATATAACCAATATGTCATGTTTGGGTTGAATTTTCACAGTTCCTTTTTTTTTAAATATTAACAGCCTTTTCCACCCACATCTTCTACATAGATTAAATTTGTAACATGCATCTCTTCCTTTTGGAAAATTATGATATTGATAATTTTTTATGTTTTTGTGGTTAAATGATTTAAAAAAGCCAAAGTAACATGCACAGTATTTGAATATTGAATTCAATGTGCTTTAGTAAAAAAAAATTCTCTTATCATATAAGCTGATCCAGCATCCGACTGCCACCAGACACAACAGTCCTCTTTCTTTTTCCTCCTTTTTGTTTGCTGGTACTGAGCTTTGGCTTTATGGTAAGCTTGTTGCTACAGAGACTGGTGAGAATTTTAAGCTATTTTGTGTCTCAGAGACCTGAACCAGATCACTAATAGACAGTGGACACCAACACTTTTAATGGTTTAGGGGTTTAGAGGGTGGAGTCATACATGTAAAAGCACTTTCAAGAAGACAGGGAACTTTCATTGTTTTCTTCCTTTGTTTTTCTCCCCTCGAGTCTTTACCTGAGAGCAGTCCAATCCTTTTATTTCAATAATGAAGTTACCATCTGGCTCACACCACCTCTTTGAAATTGACACCTGACAGGTAGAAGAAAAGCAGACTAATGCATGTTTTTACAGGGAGTCTTGCTTTCTGAGAATCAAAACTAGCTTAATTCTTTATTCTGGAAATGAGTGCCGGTTAAAGTCCAGCTATTAAAATATTTAAGAGAGGCCTCAGGCCAAATTAAGGTGCAAAGACCATATGGCAAAGTCTCATTATGGATTATATTTAACAGTAAATATGAAGTACAGAGAGAGATAAAAGGAAATAGAAAAATCGGTAGTGGGAGACAGAGTGACAAGGACAGATTAAGTAGAAAATATTGATCTATGGATCATCATAGTGTCCTGTTAACAGTTTTCTTCCAGTATTCTTGATGGCGAGCATCCCACAAAACAGTGAGTTCAATGCATTAATAAAAGTTTATGCCATGGGACTGCCCATGATCTGAACAGACTTTGGATCAGTTGATGCATCGCTTTGCATCATGTGCAGTTGTCAGGTGTGTGGTCTCAGCAATGCGTCATGGGGGAGCTGCGGGCATCTTTGTTGGTTTTTGGCACCTTCTCAAGTGAATGTCCTGTATGTATGTGGCCTTCCTGGGGCGCGGGGGGGGGGGTTTCATAACTGAGCTGGAGATAACTCCCTCTATCTTGAGGTTACATCACTTACCCAAAAAGTCTCCTCCTCTACCCTGATCCCAGCCAGAGCTGATTTTCACAACAGCTGCTGTATTTGGCTTTCTTTGTGAACACAGTCTTCTCCTTACGTCTTGTTTATTTCTTCCCAGACATGAGATAATTGAAAATAGTGACTGATAGGTCATATCCTAAAACATTTCTTCTACAAATTCATGAATTCCAATCCTTGGATTACAAAAAATTCATTTCGTCATCAAAGAAATATTTGGAGTGGAAGTAGTTATCGGGGTATTCTTAAACTAATTTTTTAAGCTGGTCCTAGCAGAGGATAATCAAAAAAGCTGAGGAATTATATTTCCTCTTCAGAAACTAAAAGAGGTGTTTATGATTGTCTCAAATCAAATAGAAAAAGGGTTTTTTCCTAGTCCCTTTCTAATCTTAATCAATTTTAATTGTGTGCTTTACCAGGATCTCTTAGATGTGTCTAATTTTCTAAATATAACCACTCATAAGAACAAAATATATAGTTCTGAACACTAATACTAAGGACACTTGTTACAAAAATTATTTTTAAGCGTCTTCATATGTAAGATGTAATAAAGTGGAGAAGAAAATTCAGTGTAACAGGAATGGTGTCTTCAATGTTTTTCGCTGTGCATTCTGAAGCAAACGAAATTCAAATGAATCAATAATATTTAAATGTAAAATTCAACTAAATAGATCCAGAAAAGGAATTTTGAAATTATGAAACTACTTTCAGATTAAGCTCAGAATTTGTAAAATTGATTCCAGTAAGGTATTCTAATTCAAGTAACTCTAATACTGATTCCCTCAGTTATGAACTCTCTAGAAGATGATTAGAATATAACTTTTCTTCAAAGAATGAATTTTAAGAGTGTAGTTCCTTGGTTCATCGATGTCATAAAGAATCTTTTTCCATGTCATCAATATCTTAAATTTTTTTTCATTCAACTTTAATGAGTTGAACCTTAACTATGGTCTTTAGTTCTTCGAAAATCAGGCAGTTTAATGTTATGCTCTTGGGATACACTGGCTGTTCAATCTTGCCTCCTAATACTAAGGATAAAATTTGGCTGTTGTAGAATCCATACATTTTCTTCAAAACATTTTCAAACTGTTTTATAGAAGGATAAGTTAGATAATAATTTTTAAACAATGCTTCTGAAGAACTTGTGTACACATGTTCCATTGACACAGTTATTATTAATATGCATTTGGTGTTCTTATGGGCTCAAAGTCTTCATTACCTTCATAAGGTGTGTGGATATTGATATTTTTCATGTTGCCTCAGCAGAGGGTCCCTTTTCACTGGAGGCAAGGACAAATCACAATGCAGTGCTCATCAGATACCCTAAGGACAGAAGACTGGATATTGCAGCATCCAGAGACACTTTTCTGCTGCATAGCTAAGTAGGAGATGAGAGACTTCATGGTCAAAATTATTTAAAAAAAGAAAAGAAAGTGAGTTGTTTCATAAATTGCAACATGATTTGACTGAAACTTACACTACATAATAGAAAAAACTTGCTTCCTCCCCCTTGCCTAATATTATTGGTTATTTTGAAAATATTGTAAAAATATTTCTTATTGAGAGAATTTACAGATGAAAAGAAAAAGAACGTAAGTTGTAAATATTTAAATTTTTGCCAAAATTATGTTCTCTTTCCCTGACAGAGGTAAAAATTCCCAGGTTACATCTGTATTCTCCTATGGTATATTCTTCTTAGTATATGTAGATGTACTCCTGAAAGACTTCATTTTCTCTGTGTCTGTCTCTTGTTGTCCTATACAAAATTATAATAGTTCTTATATATATTCTGTTCCTCATCCTGATTTAGCTGACTTTGGAAAAAGTACTCACAATGTAAAAAGACAAATCTACTTGATTTTATTCCATAGAGTGCTAATACATTTTTAATCACTTGCATACTACAGCATAAACTATATTAGTCATTCCAGTTGTTAACAATTTGACTTTTCCATTAAAAAACTTTTATTGTGAAGAAAGAGGTAAGAAAAATATCTGTACTGAATTATGCCATAAACTTTAGCAGAAAGCAGAGGCTTATAAATTACATGTCTTTGAAACAAAATCTTGAGAGTCTAATGTTTGATACATTATTCTCCATTCTGCACTACTGAACTAAATTAATTACTTTAGAATGCGATATGGGATATTCCATTAGTTAAAATATTTAAAGTAATAATATTCCTTTTTCTTTAAGTCCAGAAAATGTTTATTCAGTTTAAAAAAATAGATATTTCACAGTCTTGAAGTGAAATGTAGTCAGCTGGTGTGAGGTTTATTTATAATGGTAACCCTATAAAGTTTCCACATCTTTCATCATTTTCAGTTTTGGCTTTATGACAAATGGTTTGGTTTACAAAAAAATAGCAGCTTGGTTTATTCAAGCATTCACAGGGACAATAAAATAGATGCTATTAAATGTCTCCATTTAATAGTGTAACACTTTCTATATTGTCTTTGTCCGGAGCTCATTTTGGGAGCACTTGCTCACAGGCTAAATTTTACCTATTTCAATACCTTGAACTCTTAACTCTTGATATGAAGAGAAACACACATCAACTTGTATCTAAATAAGCAGGAGGTCCTTTATTATACTGAAGTCATTCCAGAGGCTTATGAGAAAATCTGAGAACAAAATTCTAAAGTTATGGTTGCAAATACTTATATGCAACTGCTTCATGGTAGAATGGTGATATAGGGTTCTAACATATGCTAAGGCTTTAAGACAATTAGCTGTATGACAGTCTTGTAGTGTCTATGTGATTTTCTGACTTTACTATCAATTTTGGATGGAATTGATTTAGTTTAGTTCTAGTCTACCTAAGCTCCTGAGCTAATGGTTTGGTTGTATGTCATGAGAAGACCATTGTAGCCACTCAACCGTGATATAATTTAGTCTTCATTAGAAGCACAACAGTCCTACAATGAAATCTCAGCAACAAGGCATCTCTAGAGAAGGTAAAAATACTACTTTTGCACTTTGCTGAAAAAAGGTCAAAATAGTCATCTGCTTCTATATATTTTTAATGGAAGAATATGCACCACAACATTTACCACTGTCCTCATTCAGGACAAATTTTGGAGAGAACCCCCAGAGGGGCTCCTCTAGGAAAGCAGATTCAATTGGCCCCTCCTCCCAACTGGTCTGGGAGAAAAATAACTCCTTGGAGAAAAGTGGAAAAAAACCTGTTTATTAAACACTAAAACCTAAACAACATTAAACAATAAAACCCCTTGCTGCTCCAAAAGAGATTACAAACTCAGAAAGTCCCCTCCCTGGGCTGCAGCTCGGCTCACCCAGGCTCTGATCAGTCCCTCTGGTGCTGGAAATACCACGGCCCAGGCCCGGCCCGGTGGGCCACAGGTGCGAGTCTCAGTGCTCTGCTGGGTGCTCAGTCCAGAGCAGGTTTAAACAAGTCCAAAGAGAAGGGAAAAAAAACACAGTCCAGGGAACTTTGCCTCAGCAAGCTAAAATTAACTAAAAGCAAAGGAGAGCTCTGTCCCACTGTCCCTCCACAGACAACACAGTCCAGGAGCAGGAATGTGGAGGAGTGAGTGCAGTGTCTGAAAACAAACTGCTGCTTCTTCTCTCCCCACTTCACTCTCTGCAGCAAGTCTTAAAGGTGCAATATTTATTATTCAGCATAAACCGAACAAGACCACTGGGGACGAAAGCATCATACAGTCAACCCAGGACAACCACCCAAATGTGTTATCAACCTAGGCATGTCATCTGTCCTGGGTTATAAGATGTGTATGTATTCTATTTCCCATCTATAAGAGGTGGGACAGTTATCTTCTGTTAATTGGGCAGTTTACTTTATCTCTTACATAAGCCATCCTCCCTCTGAGGAGGCATCTCCTGTTAATGGTCCACTGAGTCTCGTTGCATGACTGATAAAATTACATCATCCCTTTGGGAGATGCTCCACCCAGGGGGATGAGCCAAGCATTCCTTCCAGGTTATAATCTGAGATTTGGAACAAGAGAAACATCCTTTTCCCACTGGATTCCCAGAGGAGCAGCTGCCTTTTCTACTGGGTTCCCAGAGGAAGACCAGGCCTATCTACACCACCACTGGATCTCCAGAGGAAACCTACACCCTTCTACAGGATCACTGCTTCAACAAAACCCCATCTGTCACTCCAGGAGGACTGCAGCCACCCTTTCATTGGACTGCTACCAACACCCTGACTAACAGGGTGTCAGGTCATATTCTGACTCTGCCAGTGGTTTGTTTTCTGGGATTATTTTTTGCACTATTGCATTTGTGTTTTTTAATTTTCCTAGGAAAAAAACTGTTATTCCTATTCCCATATCTTTGCCTGAGAGCCCCTTAATTTAAAAATTATAATAATTCAGAGAGAGGAGGTTTACATTTTTCATTTCAAGGAAGGCTCCTGCCTTCCTTAACAGACATCTGTCTTTTCAAACCAAGACACATTTATACAGCATCATCTGTGTAATCCTTTATGGTTCTTCAAGCATGTGCAGTACTTCATTAAATTAGAATAGTACCCTGCAGTATTCTGTTCTGTTGTGCTGTTTTCTGATTACTGATTATTAAATTGTTTGGGGAAAAAAAGGGAGAAAATTATTTCACTTATTTTACACCATTTGTACTTATCTTAATCAACCAAATTAGAATTCTTTTAAAGGAGGAATATGCGGATTTAAGTAAATACAAAACAAATACATTGCATTAGTACATGGGGTGAAATTAAGAATGATGGTCTGACAAAACAATAATTTAAAAAAGAAAAAAAAAGGATGTTGTTTAACTAGTATAATACTGTTGCATATAATTCAAAGGCATAATTAATTTGTTGTTTCTTAATTGAGAACTTAATGGCAATTTTCAATTGATTAGTCCATTTTAAGAACATTTAAGACATATTAAAGCTTGCCAATTGGAAGTAATGATATTGAAATAGTGCTATTTAACCTCTCTGCTTTGATATTACATTTCAAGGCTCCCAAAGAGATAGCAGAAAATTGACTTTCCAATAAAACAATTTCACTGTTCTTTTGGTAAGTTTGTAATAGTTTGCAAATACTGAATCCAAATTGCTTTCCTAATTAAAGCAAATAAAATACAAAAAAATTGGCATAGCCTTATTGCAAGCAGTTGCCAAACTGTTAAGCTCAACATATGTTGAATATTTTTATTTAAAAGTGATTTATGGGAAAAATTACCAATGATGACAGACAATATTTTGCTTAAGTTTATTTTCTTAAATGTCAGCAGTTTTAATGATTCAATATCATTATGTATTCAAATACCAAGAACATGAATGAATTCAAGCTCTGCAAAACCCTTAATTATTATATAAGGTTGTAATTTTATAAAATTTGTTTCCAATGTTTCTGTTCATTTCCTGCAAGTATCAAGTAATTCACATTGAAAATATTAAGTAGGATGATAAATTAAACTTTGTTTTCCTTTTCTTTTTTTAATCTAGGGAGGAAAATTTTATCTTTCTTCCTCATTTTAAAGACAATACACGTTACAACAGGAAGTGTATTGTTATTTTGGTTGTTTAGAGAACATTTCTGGTCAAGGAGAAAAATATCAAACAATAAACCAAAAGCAATAAAAATAGACAAGAGTTTGCCAAGAACTCATATTATCTCTCAGTTGATAAAGAAAATAGGTAAAAGACAAAGATAAAACATTTATCTTATGGGGAATAACTTTGAAAGGTAAGGCACTAGTTTTGGGTCATGAACAATGTCTGTGTTTCCATCTCCCTAATTAAGCACATTTCAGGGGCATACAAATAATTTTTTAAAAAAGCAAACCAAACCAAAACAAAAAGAAACAAAATACTCTAAACAAAAACCCCCCCCAAAGAATCTAAAAAACTGTTACTTACTATTTCATATCCAATTAATAAAGCTAAAAAAAAATGAGTTTTCTTTCTGTATCTCAGTGTGCGGCCCTGTAGTTGTAGAATATTCATAAGTGAACAGTGTTCTTTCTTCCATACTGGATCTTTAAGACTTGTCTTTGCTCAAGTAGCAGCAGAAGTATGCATGAAATATTGCATAATATATCTTGTGTCAAGTCTGAGTGATGACACTGCCGCACAATGCTCAGTACATGGTTTCACAGAGCATGTATGTGAATACTTGCAACTTATACTCCAACACTGTAGGCAAAAATGACCCAAGCATTTCTATAAGAAAGTTTTCCTGATCTTAAAGTATTTTTTTCCCTGAAAGTATTCAACTTTGGTATGTACTGGAGGCAATCCCATTGCAAGAATGAAATTAAAATTTGAGCTATCAAGATCATGAAGGATGAGAGGCTCCTGTAAATTAAAACTTCTGCTTTTTCAGCTTTTGTACTTAATATGTTCCATGACTGTGATTTATTCCACCCCCATGTATAGGCCCTGAGTATACCCTAGTTTCCTAAGTGAGACATTTAGCAAGCTTAAAAAACCTGACATGATAGTATAATTTTGTTAAATGTGATAGCAACCAAGTTAAAAACATAAATAAAAATACAGCTGCTTCACTCCTGCTAAGTAAGAGGCACATTGACAAATTTACTGTCTTTAATGGGAAAAGAACAAAACAATGAATATACAATGAAAATATCAAGTATAGGGACTAACTAACAGCCTATATAAGTGTGTGAAGAAATAGAAACAATAGAAATATCTTCTGTTCCTTGGTACATACAAAGCAGGAGTAAAGAATAGCTGTGTTGATTCAGCTTCAGTTGGATATTTAGCTGGGAGTGTCTCAGTTCTATCTTTTGTGCTATTAACCATGTCGACATCGTTCTCTGCTTTCTCCATTTCTATTTAAAATTTATTCTGAGCTTTTTAATACTCACCACTGAGCCTCACCAGGAAAAAACCCAAACAAACAAGCAAAAAAAACCAAACTACTGTCCCCACAAAACAACCAGGAAGCATCACTAGGGGAAGAATAACAGAATGTCTAAAGAATGTTGCACAAGATTAAGTAAGTCATATATTTCAAAGATCTAACATTTTTGAAACCTTTACCTGTCTTCAGTTTTTATCAGACTTCTCTACTTTTCTGAGATTATAAGATAAATAATTAATATATTTATATCCAGTTGTTATGATGATTTTTCTATTTGATTTTTAAATTTGACAAATTCAAGAAGTCGAAAGTCAAAATAATGTTCAGAAGTCAACATTAATATATTTCTAATACATCTCTCACACTAGAGATGTGACAAATTTAAAAAAAAAAAAAAAAGGAAAACTTTCACAGTGAACTTAAAACCCTGTTATTTAATAATTGTTCAAGCCTGAAACTGATGGAGATCTCTTTTCTTACAGGGATTAGATATTTCAGAGAAGGAAAATAAATGCATATACTACAGAGTGAATCTTGATTGGATCCACTGAACCTAAAATATAATTTCTCATAATCTTTGACCGTATTGGTCAAATCTTTCACAGATTTCATGCCAAATTGCTATGACATGAAATGGCCACTAACTTAAAGTAAAACATAAAAGTTTTAGGATCTGTAAAAATCCTTTTTTGTCAAACCTTAGTGTTGCAGCCCTATGTTATTTCGGCTTGAGGTCTTCTTCTGTGTAGATAAATTAAAAGATTATATAATTGCTTAAAAAACTCAGGTATATTTCATTGAAGGCAAGATCTGAAATAATTACACAGGATCATTACTACCATACTGAAGTCCTTCATAATTTGCCAAGAATTACTACAAAGCCTAAGGACTTAATTTCCCTTATATTTAATTTTGTATTTCAAAATGCCCGTGTGACAAAATTTAGTTAAAAAAAAAACATCTCAGGACAACTCCATCTTGACTTTGTAAGCATCTCAAGATAATCATCTATGCAAATTTCTAGGTAGGCATACACATATTCTAATACATGTACAAGAAATGGATTTACATGCGCAGTGGGATCCCATCTTTTGAAAATGTGTGCTTAATTTCAATATGGTAAAATGTCTTTAGCAATGTGGATGGTGGATTCTAGCTCTCTGGTGTCACATTGTACAACACAGGAAATGCAAGCAGTAATGCAGGAAGACAAGTCATTTTTGTGTGTCTCATTCTTTAAATACCACAAGAAAGAACACATTAGAATGTGGAGATCCTTATCAATGAAATAATAATTTTGATTTTTTTGTAGGCTTGGAGATCACAAATTAAGTTCCTCAAGAGGTCAGTGATTATTTAAAGGAAATTTATCTAAACAGTTATACCTCTCATTTCCTCAACTAAACATTTTGGAAGGAATAGCTCAAAAAGTCTATAAAAGGGAGATGTTGTATGTTTAACAAACCAGCCTCCAAATTCTCCATAGGCTAGAGTCAAACATTTGCTGACATTACTGAGAAAAAACATGCCACGTGGCACTGCTGTTTCTCCAAATTGAGAAAAGGTGTCCACTGTAGATGAAACAATGTCTACTAAATGTAGAAAATTGTCCTTTCTTTGATGATAAATTGATTATCTTTAATAATACTCTTTAAACCCCAGTTGCATCAAAATGGCAGAAAAAGTAAGGGAATGTCTCTGTGAGTTTCTAAGTTGCAGGATAACCAAATACCTGAAAATGAACTGGATTGTAAATCATCTTTCTATATACTGTCAGAATAATACATTTTTTAAAAATGCATTAGTCGTGCTTGTGAAACAAAAAGTTTAAGAAAAACATAATACAGACTACATCATTTTAATGACTAGAAAGCCACAGTAAAATAATTGGGGAATACTGTGCTGCAAATCATGTCTTAAATCTCTCAGAAACCATATTAATTTGCATATTTTAGCTAGTTCATTTTGCCTTGACAGAGAGACAGGATACTTTGTACATGTGGTTACGTCTGTGCTATACTGTGGATTAGTTCAGCAATTTCATTTTACATGTATTCAACAAAACAAAAATAACAAAAGACTAGGTATGTATCCCCATACAACCTGAGTGATTTCTCACAAGCAGTATAACCACTGTACATTGAGTCCTAATGATTTCCTCTTTGGTATTTCAATTTTTGCTGGTTTTTAATTGAACTCCATCAACTTAGCATAGTACCACTGACATTCAGTCCCGAACTTTGAAGGTGCATCTGTGATGATTATTTCCTAAACATTATGTTCTTCTCAGCCTTTAATGAAAAAGATATTGCATACTTGTATTTGCTCTCTTTTATAGATATACAGTATTATTCCTTACAGCTAAGACTAAGTCTGGCTAATTATAAGGCTTATTGCACAGTAGAAGATGCAATAAAGAACAAACAATAATGCACAGAGAAAAAATACATGTAGCCATATAGCCATATAGTCACTTGTTTACAATTGCTGGAAAAGGTACTTAAAAATTGTACTACTCCTCTGTAACAGTGACAGTAAAAAGATCTTTGTCAGCAGTAATGTGTGAACATGGAATGAATTTTATTAATTATGTTTAGTGCTTAAATCACCTATATAAACAATTTTTTGTTCATCTGTTCCAATATCTAGCCCAGGAAGAGCATTTTGTACAGTAATGAGTCTTATCCTGAGGAGAAAGCAGATGTATTGTATTTACCTTTTTTAATTACATCTTTCTAGTAATATCTCAATAATCTGTTATTTATCATTTCCATTACAAGAATTTGAATACAACATATTTATAGTTTATAAAATATTTTCTGGCAATGGAAAATTAAAAGAAATTGTCATTAATGATTATAGATTTTCAGAGTGCTATTAACAGAGTCAGAAAAAAGGCTTAAGTTTTAAGGTATTGAATAACTCAATTCCTTTGGACTTCTGTTCGAGCTGCTGAGGATAAATTTTTTTTTGAAAATATGGATGGTAAAGATGAAGTATAGACATTAAAATAATCACTGCTTCTCCTATTGTGTCCTTTTGCTGCAAATTGCATTTAATTTCAGAGATTTTATTTCTGTACAATGTTCATTCTAGGTTCTTTTGGAGATATATGATGAAAAATCAGTTTCTACACAACATAAGTTCATTTTACTACAGGTTAGTATATGATTTTTTTTTTCTCTGAGGAAAGTTATGGGACCAGTGGACTGATTCTCTACATTAATTTAAGAACTGTCAGTTGTATCGTCTGACTCAACCTGGTGTCTGCAACCTTGCAGTTTGACCCAGTATCTGGGGGTTCTGATCCATCATGATCCCAGTAAAAAAAACACTTAGACACTATAAAGTAAAATGTAAAATGGTGTTCAGCTGGTTTGACAATATAAAATACTGTTTACTGAGCTAACACTAGGATAAAAGAATAGCATAGATAAGCTTAATATCCCTTTAGATGCTGGGAGTTCTGGGTGCAGAGGCATTGAACTGGATAATGCAGATAAATGGGAAACTTCTTGCTGTTCCTGACAGGTAAAGAATAGTTTTACCAGGTCTAACATTCTCTTGATATGTAAGTTACCACTTAAGCAAGTGTGTGGTGAAGAAGGATAAATCTGCAGCTCTTTCTTGTGATCATGATTGATATTCTGAATTCCAGTAGCATAGCTGGTGTAGTATTTTTGAAACACTAGCTTTTTCAAAGTTCTTTCCATCATACTTGATGCCATATGCAATGTGATTGTTCAGTGATTAGGAAAGAAAGTTCAAGTATACAGGCCTCAGTTTGCTTATAAAAGAAAATTTGGTAATACAGGAAGATGTCTGTTTCGAAGTTTCAATGTTGTTTCCCACTCTTTCTGTCAGAGCCGAAATAATGCTGTTCACTTGAACTTGTTACAGAAATTATCTAAAGGAAGCTGACACGGTTTTTAAGGAATATGTGCCCACATACCAAACAGTCATTGCCATTTTGTACTGCTGTTAAATTTTTATTCTAATGTAGATCAGAGGTTTTCTGGACCTCTGCAGATCCCTAGAATTTTAAGAAAATCCAAAGATGAATTTTCATACATCACAGTTTTCTGTTAACTGCAGTAGTAAATTGAGGTGTGTGGTCATGTTCATGTGAGCTAGAGCATTCAGGGCCACAACAGTGCCCATTACAGCATTTCTTTCCAAATCACAACCAGTTGTTTAGAAGCAGACTTTCACTTAAATCAGCACAAACACTTCAAGGGAGACAGCATCTTCCTTTTTCATTTTTAAGGACAGCAAATTTTTATATTGACAGGTATGATGTGTTCCTCTAATTCTTTCTTATGGGCTCTCCATTGAAAAGAAAATTTAAACCCATTTCTCATCTTTCTTCCAGCCTATGAGAATTTTGAATCTGCCAAGTGTGAGTCTGACATCTGACTTGAAAC
The DNA here is from genome assembly GCA_013398405.1 of Pheucticus melanocephalus. Classification (NCBI taxonomy): domain Eukaryota; kingdom Metazoa; phylum Chordata; class Aves; order Passeriformes; family Cardinalidae; genus Pheucticus; species Pheucticus melanocephalus. Next base: position 485,292 of record VZSJ01004791.1, read on the forward strand.
CCAACACCTATTGTGCCTGATTATCTTCCAGAGCAAAGGCCACTATTCTCCTGGGCCTTAAAGGACAGTACATCCATTTTGTAGTGTGTAGCTTATTTTTCTATTTTTTTCCCCCTATACTTTCCTGAACATGTAAACAGCAAAATATGTATGTTCTGTGAACTCACCACAACCGCCTGCTAGTTCATTCAATATTTTCTGTCTGAATTCTTATATTGCCACAAACAAACATAGTCTTGGTAGACTGCAGAGTTCTTGCCAGGCAGCTGTCCTTTCACTTTTCACTACCTTTTCATGTTTTATCAATTTTCTACGTCAAAAATAAATTTGGGATAGGTGACAGAATTTCAAGGAGTATCTCCTTCAGAGCATATAATTAAAGAAAATAGACAATCTAATTCAATCACCCTAGTGACCACTTATTTTTAGCCAAAAATTGAGATATCTTTGTGGTTTTAACTTTGGGTCAGCTTTGGTAGAAGCATTTTTTTTTTTTGTAATGTCTTTGCACAAAGGTTTTCAGCCTCCTGGTGCCTCAACACAGCAGAAGTAAAGCATGGGAAACAATTTTGATGTGCCTTCTAATTTTCATTTAAATCTTCATTAATATACCCTTTAGAACTCCATGTGTATTGTGTAACAGGTGAGTAATAGAAAAATACATTTCTTTAATGTCATTTTCTACTTAAACTTATAAAAAAAGTCAACTGTGGAGGAAAAACTTAATTTTAGGAAAATTTATATAACTTGTGCCAGATTTAGTCAATATTTTTTACTAATTACAAGGATAATCAGGATTCTGTAAATGCCACTTCTTTTCTTTGAATGTTTAGACTAAAAACCTTTCCTTAGAAATATCAGCTTCATTTTTAAATAATGGAAGAATAACACCACAGAAGATGGGTAGAATTTGTGCTTGACCCATATTAGAACTGGGAGCTGAATTTTTCTGGAATTTTCCTTCTATTTTGCACTGCTTCAGAACTTGATTATCATCTTAGTTCGTTTGCTTTCCATCATGACATTGGAGGACAATAAATAATGCAACTTTATACACCGTCTTATCCTTGGATTCATGATGGAGGTATTAAAATTACAGTTGTTCATTCCTGGAGGAGATGCATGCACAGAATTTATCTTTCTTCATGATGTAGGAAATAAGGTTTCACAGGCTTTTAGTGGGAGTCCTACTATCTGCAAAGACATTTCTCACTCCTGTCTGCACTTGAGACTGCCAGAGAAAGATCTTGTGTGAAAAACTCAGTGACATTGTACAGCTCTGATATTTTCTTAATATCTTTGGTGGTTCTACCTCAGCAACACAAATGAGGTTTTCTCAAGATCAGTATTTATTATTGTTTTCTATAGGAAATTGATTTCAAACAAAGGAATAGAAGAATCAAAATTCAGCTCTTTCTACCACACAATGTAGCAAACTCACTCTGCAGTAAACTGTTTCTGAGAACCACTGAAATGGACCTCATCTTATAGGTCTGGGAATAGAAACTACAAAAGTTTTGCAGCTGCAGGATGAGGCCTCAAAGAATATGTAATGAGTGCACACACATGCTCATCCCTTATTTATCCATGGATTTTAAGAATCTGTCAGAATACTCTCTCCTCCCATCACAAGCTTTTTTCAAAAGCTTTTAAATAATAAAAAAAAAATTAAGATTAATGCAGGCTGTACTTTGGTATTTGCTTAGTTATTTGATTGATCTCCCTCTGGGAATGAATATTACAGAATATTTTAAAAATTATTTTTAAAATTAATTAAATGCCAGAAACATATTATATTTCATAAATTTTACCCTCTAAAATCATAATGCTGATTTACTGCTGTGATCTACTATTTAAAGCATGAATGAGAATTAATAAACTCTCATTCCAGAAGGGATTTTTATATATTAACAGATGCATTCTGACCAAGGAGTCTCACTCTATCATGAAACATAAATCTTATTTCATAATGTGTTTATTAATTGTGTATCTATTGAGGATTCAAAGGTGGGTCTACTTTAGGTTGAGACCTTAATTTTTTGACTTGTGTGTCATGAGCTCCCTACTTGGTTCTGGACACTGTCTTCAATGACCCAGCTATAATTATTACTACCCTTTATCCTGTGTCAATAGAAAACAGTCTGCTTCCCTGAGTGTACATAATATCTTTCTTCTTCTATCTCTTTTGCTTCAATAAAAAATACATTTTTCAAAAATGGGAGGACACTTTTTTTCCCTGCCTCATTTTTCAACAGCAGAATCATGACATTTCAATTTTTTAAGTAAACAAAAAGTCCTATTTTTCATACTGACAGCACAGAGCAGTGATGTATGAACCTGCAAGTCTTATAATGACTTACCCATGATAATGGTTGAAGGACCCCTCATATAATTTTAAAGCAAATCAAAATAATTTGTTTTGGCAAAGCACAGAAATCCTCATTTTTCTACCTGTAATATCCTTGGTTTCAATTTTTGTGAGGTGGATGTGTCCTTATTGATTAGAATTGTTTTATAAAATCAGTAACAAGTTTCACAATAAGTGAAGTAGTTTTAAAATATCGACAGTACTATACTCTTCATTTTTGTTTGGGTAATTATTTTCATCCTATAGTAGATCTTTTTACTGCAAATTGCATATTTTGAAATAACTTTAGCAAGCTGACGAATTTGCTTATCAAACCTAAGTTGTGATTTGTGTTATTAAGAAATATTCTCGCCTTTACAGTGCATACTGTTGAAAAACTTCATGGTATCTGCCTCAAAATTCAAGACAAAATTACTCAATCATATAAGAAACTTTAGTAATTAGACAATGTTCGTCTTTTTAAAGAGTTTATTATTTAAATACTTCACTGTCTTTATCTCTCTTAATGCTGTAAGAGATAGTTAAGACCTCGTTTAGCCATTCATACTAGTCTCGATTTATGGGACAGTTGATTGCGCTACCTTTGCACGGTTAGGATACCGCGGCCGTTGAACATGAGTCACCGGGCAGGCATCACCTTCAATACTTGGTTTGGTTTGCTGAAGGCTATGTTTTTGGTAAGCAGTCGGGCTTTGGCAGGTTTGCCTAGTTCCTTTTACAGGTTTTAGTCTTTCTTAATGTCCTCTCAAGAGGACAAGAAGCAGTAAAAGTGAAACATTGATTAAATAAACATAAAAATAAAGCTGAAAAGTGCTGGCAGAAAATCTCTGTGGTACATCAAGATTCAGTTTGTCAACCCGGATCAGTGTTGCCCTATCCATGGTCTTATGGATTTCTGGCCACACATTCATTTCAGTCCATGGTGTCATGAATTGTAATTTGATGATTTTGGCAGATTTACTCCAGGACCTGAATATCAGAATGTTTCAACACAAATGAGGAAAGCAAAGCCTTCACATGGAATAAAAGACTGCAGATTTACCCATGGTCTAAATTATATTTCTTTTATGCATACCATCATATGGTATGGTGTGGTATGGCCATACAACCATCTTCAGTCTGTCTAATTTCTAGAAATGAAATAGATATTTCCAAGTGTCAGAGGCTGAAATGGTTCATAGTTTAAACATTACTGTCAAAGAATTTTGCCCAACAGAAGCCCAATCCTTGAAGATGCCCAACTGGAACTTTGGACTGTGAGTGAAGCCACCTAGGTAAGATAAAGGGGATGCAATTGTTCAATCATCTCAGGTCTAGGGAGAAACAAACAAGGCTGAGGGAAGGAATGCATCCACAAGAAAGCATAACACAGAAGAGAATCATCCCTGGCTGGGTTTGGGATGGAGGAGACCACAGGCCACAGAGTCCAGGTCTACATAGATTTCCCCCCAAAATGAGGTGGGGGCAGGAGGTTTCAGGTGTGACCATAACCTCTGGTCAGAAGCACTGAAGACCCATCCTCCCTCACACAAACCAGCCCAACTGTGAAATCCCAACCCCAGGAACACCACATCCATGGGACATTCATGTGGGTGGCAGCTGAGGGGGTTTCATAATCCATCAAAGACACCTGAAATGCTCCTCAAAGTCATTCCTGAGGCCTTGCACCACAGGACTGCATGTAATGCAAAAGGATGCACAGGTCCAGAGTGTGCTGCAAGAGACTGTCAAACTGCACCAACTTCCCTGGGGGAGGTACCTGGGCATTCCCACCTGGCCTGAACGTGTGTTAATCCATCAGGGACTGTGCTTTTGGGGGGATCCTCTCCACCAAGAAGACCAGCTGGAGAGGATCACTGGGACACCGGTGGGATCCACAGAATGGTGATACTGTCTCTGTCACTCTCTTTGTGTCCCTCCACCTCTTTTCTATTTCTTTCTCTTCCTTTCTCTCTCTCTCTCTCTCTCTATTTATTTTCAAATAAAACCCATACTTTGACTTTGGCACATGGTCTCATTTGGCCCTTAATTTGGGCAGAGGCATTTCTAATAATTTAATAACTGGACTGTAACACTAAGATATGTAGATAATATGCCCAGTCTTTAAGGTGATGTATGTTGACCACTTAGGCTGAATGCTATGAATGGGTAGACTGTTCTTTTCAGACTCTTGTAAGAGAGAAAGTGAGCACCTCAGTCAATATAACCTCCTGGTCAGCTGTTCTTTTGGGAGGCAAGGCTAGCCATTAAGCACCTCCCTTCTCAAGAGTGGATGCTAGCTGATGGGCAGGGAAGTTCAAGATCACCAACCAGCTATGCATTCCTGAATCCCATGTGAACATATATATGCCCTCATGTAATACAAAACTAAGCTTAAAAAAAATCAGTTCCATAATCATAGAGGTAATTTTGAGACAGGTATCTTGAAGTCAGTTCCTTCCTTAGCCTCACTATTCATCTCTTGAGTCTCATTATTAAAGGGAAAATTAAGAGACAGAGATTTAATTAAGTTTAAATTTCCTTTATAGACAAATGTTTTCTGAAGAAAAAAAAAAATAATGCCTCAGTTGGATTGATCAACCTTGCACCAAGGTCTGAGGAATGAAACTGAAACATGGAAGTGGACTGGAAACAAACACAGAATTCATACTACTTATAACCAACTAGAAAAATATATGTTAAGGATTTTCACAAGATTTGATAAAAATCGGTCTTCTTGGAATAATTATTAGTTGTTAAAGTCACAGAATATGAGGAGTAAGGAGGACATGGAGGTCCTACTCAAGATTTAGCTGTGTCTGTGGAACCCAGATTCTTGCTTGCCTTTGATTGTGGAGTACTTTGTATGCTTGATTGATAAAGGAGGTGTGGAGTGATTTGTTGCCAGCAAATGTCCTGCCTCAGCTTTGAGGGGGTCAGTTAATATTAGAGGTTTCAAAAGATATGATATAAATTACTTAAAATTTTGTGCAAAGGGGGAGACAGGGAAGAGAGAGGGAGAATGAATAATACCCTGACTCTCAAAATGTCCAAACAAATATAGAAATAGTTCAGAAATTATTGCTGTGAATTATTACAGAGGAAGAAACTAAGATTTCTGAGGCAGAAGGTCCTACACAGTTCTATGTCAGTGCAGCTGTCATCAATGTTTCTTCTGTATGAAAGGTGTGTCACCTGTGAAAGAAAAATTCATGCCATAGCAATTTCAAGGCTGTCTTGGTAAAGAAGGATTGCACTTGTCTGAACTAATACAAGTGAGTGGTACATCTGTATTACAGCTTAAACTATGTGGTACATGGAGAGCAACCAAAAGCCAAGAGCCCTCAGTTATTCAAAAAGAAAAAAACACTTCACACTTAATGCTGGTTTTTGTAAACATGCCGATAATTTACTATGATTTTATTAATAGCTGCACAGATAAGTGAGTTACACAATGATTAAATGAAGCAATATTCATACAAGTAAATATAAAATGGCAGGTACTAGTAGGGAAACGAGAGAACTCCCATCTGAAATCATGATTATAGAACTGCAGGAAAACAATCAAGCATTTTTAGGGAGTTATTTTTCAGTACATACAAGCACCTGTTTCATTTTGTATATAAATAGTCCAAATGACTAGAAACTTTGCTATTCTTTCATAGCTAAAAGGAAATCTTAGAGATAGGTAGTTTCTGGGGCAGACTTTGGTAGCCAAGACTTCAACCAACAAAGGGAAAAGATTTTGGGAAGGGAAGCTAGCAAGGGAACTGGTAATTCTACAATAACATTCATGGAGAGGCGGGAGCTGAAAGCCAGCTGTTTACTGGCTTTCACTTATGGCAAGTTCATGAGCCAAATATGTAATTTCCCAATATAAAGAGTTAGAATTTTGGTCAGGGAAAGACATTCCATAAAAATCCTGATAAGTCTGTTAGAGATCCTTATATTCATTTTGCCATGGACCCTGGAGAATCTAGGCAGGGTAGCAGAGACTAGGTGGTTTGTGACAGCATTTTTTTTTTCAAAGACCTGCGCCATAATATCTATTGGAAATACCAGATAATCTGTTGAAATAATTTGGACATAACTAAAAGAAATTTATGCAACCTCGTGTTTCTTCTTATACTTTAGAATATATACAGAAAAAGGACAGTCTCATAGATTCACATGAAGGAAGTGTGCTGCATGTGCTTGAAGTACTGCAGTAATGATTTTTTAAGTGGAATGACAAGGATCAATAGAAAAGACTATGAATAGAAATTATAATTTTTAAAATCATATTTCTCTAATTAAGTAGGGACATTTGCATAGGCTTTTTCTGTTTTTGTAGCCTTTAGTCACTGTATAAGGATAAGGACCTTTATAAAACCCATCGCTGGCACCAAAAACCAGCAAATTTTTATTGAGCTATGAATGAAAAAGCTTTTTAAAGAGGCAAACCATTTACTACTTCCTCCCACTGCCCCAAAAATAAAAGGAAAGACAACCAACCAATAAGTGAAATAAAATAAAATTGAATTAAATTAAATTAAATTAAATTTTAAAAAAAAGCCCAGATAAACAAGCAAAATCAAATCAAACCAAACCCCTTAGCACTGCATTTATTAGATGCCTAATTACACACAGGTTTTACTCAAAAAGCAGAAAAACTCTACATGGCCCTTTGTTTGTCTGGTGCTCCTACACAAGCACTTTCCTTTATTCCTAAAATTTTTAATGCAAAAACCAAAAACTTTTTGGACATATCCTGTCCTACGTTGTACAATCAATACTTATACTCCAGTGTTAAGGTAACATGACACACATAATGTTCTGAATAATAGATTAAAAACTCAGAGAACTCTCTTTCTAGTATGAGTAGAGAGAAAATAGTTGAAACATAATTAAAAACACTTTATGCAAAGCATAACTATTTCTATTATCACTATCAAAAGCAAAGACCAAAATTACATAAATATGTGATCCCAAATAGAACAGAATAGAATAGAATAGATTGGAACAGAAAGAGTCTGTGCATAGCTCTTATAACAACTACTTTTCCTCATTGTGTATCTTTTATTATAACATATTTCAAGTATGGGTGCCTTTATATAAAATCTGATACTAAATATAAAGGAAGCAAAATGAAGTAAAGTACCACTATTTATATGATGTCAACAAAAATTTATAAATAACCCACATAATGAAAAAAATGTATAACCTGCGACTTCATTTCTAAGTTCATCTAGAATACCATATCTTAATACACTTAGCAAAATTAAATGATATGGGATGCATTGGATGGAAATGACAACTCCTTCCTAAAGTAACAATTTCAGTGTGTCCTTTTGAAGCACCGAAAACCTACACATTCCTTTCACATGCCACTCCATTTTTTTACTCTTAATTTTCTTTTCTTTATTTGTTTATGAGAAGGAAAATATTGCTTTCCATAACTAAGCTGGCCGTGAAAGTGACCCATGGGGTAAAGTTCATTGTCAAATCTTTGTGCTCAGATTCTATGGATGAATCTCAAACACAGTGAGAAACAAGAGATTTACCTCAGGGATTCAGCAATTTTTTTTCTTTCCTCCTCCCGATAATCTCAAGAATGGAAACCATCACACATTAGGTCTGGGGGAAGGTGAAGAAAAAGAGATAAGCTTCTCTATACTGTCCCTAGTGTTTTCTGTCATTTTAGAGACACTGTAAATGGGTGACAGTCACTATTCAACAAGAGAAGCAAATCAGCATCCGTCAAATGCAAAGTCAGATTACATTCCTAACTTACCAGGAGAACCTGCTACCACTACTTATATCTTTTCCTCTTTCTATCAATGAAGGTGTCACTTTAGAAAGAAAGCAACATAAATGCTCAATTCTGATGTTAATGAAGAATGCATTGATTACACTCCAAAAAGAAAGAGGATGAGATCAGAGCACTCTGTTCTATCACTATGTGATAAAAAACATCAAAAACTTATGTGGGAGATAAAGTATGATTACAGCAAAGAAGAATCAGAAAAAATTTTTAGGCTGTTGCCACCCTTAGGTTACAGAAGAATTGACTACGTTTTAAAAGGTGATTTTCTGATCAAGGTTTTCTGATATATATTATACAGGAGATATAAAAAAATGTATATTGCCTGTGAAGGAAAGTCAGGAAAGGAAGAAAAAGAAAACATATCGCTATGCAAAGAGCCTTTAAGACAATCAGAAGGTTACATCTACATTTATAACATCACTTTTTATGAGTAGAATTTACACACAGCTGGACTAAACCTGGATTCAGTGCAGCCTCAGGTCAGAGAAACAGAAGACATGCTGGACTTCAGCAGTAACAGCATCTCACCCCTCTGGAAACTGGTTCATGAATGAAATGTTATGGAATTTTACTTGTTCTTTCCTTGTTTGAGTTGCCACCAAGTGAGCCCAAATAAAACAATTTTTTAAATATGTTTATGACAATTAGTTCTAACAAGGACTGAAAGAAGGATTTTTATTTCAAAATACAATTGCATTTGGAGACTAAAAATTTAGGTTGTATGGGGCAATGCACACTGACAATCAGATGTTTAAGGAGGGTATAATAAAATCTGTAATGAAAAGAGGCAAAACCAGAGAACAAAGGTAAAAGTTGAAACACAGGAATCTACCTACTGACACATGGTAAGCTTACATAATGTAGAGATTATGGAATTTACATCTGTAAATTATCCCCACTACACAAGGCTATCAAAAGAGGATATAAATCAAACGATACTTAATTTTCTTTTCAAATTCTATCAAATATTAAAACAGTGAAGAACAGTTAAAAATAAAAAATCCTCCTTATTGTGGAATAACTACATATTAGAAACTAGACTATTAGAAAAATAGTTTGAAAATCAAGAGCCATCCAAATATATCCTTAATGTATTCAGTTTGTTTCATCTTCAGCTAAAACTAGCCTGAATTACTTTGTACAAATTGTGCAATGTTAAAATGGCCCATCTGTATTTTTAGTCTCCTTCATTATAATTTCTCTGAAACAGTACAGACGGGAGTATAAAGAGATGAACTAGACAAAATAATGTTGTGTTCAAGGAGAGACAAATTCTTAAAAAAAGACAAGCATATTGCTTCAATGTTCCTTAAAAATTTGAAATTAGTTACAACTAATGCCAGATAAAATGAAACAAAACAGAAGTGATGAAACATTATTTAGGATCTTAGAACAGCTCTCAGAAATTAGGACATAATGAAGTCACTGTGATATCAGCAGTTTGTGACCTCTGTATTTTAATACTGTGTGTCCTGGGCTCATGCTAAAAAACAGGGCTCTCACATTAGCCTTGTCAGAATGGTGGTCTCTCCAGGTCTGTTAGCCCTGCTTTTGGGATAAAAGAATTTCTGCAATGTGCTGACGATATTACCAGAAGTTTCTCTATCTTAGCTCAATCAGTAAATTTTAATACAGTTTGAATTTCTAAACAGTATTTTGATCAGTTCTTATACACAAAAATCACCAAACTGACAACTATTTTGAAAAAGAGCAAGTGTTTGGTTTTCTTTTTTTTCTTGTTTGGAAATTGTCGAGTTCAAAGGTTAGGTGCTTCCAGATACTCAGTGCCACATATATCCTGAACTTCATTATTTTCAGTTATGGGTCATTTACAATTTCTCTGTGCAGTCTGTACCACCATGTCACTGTTATCATGTTAAAAAATATTCTTTCTTATGGCCCATGTAAATATACCCTAATACAGTTTAAACTATGGTCCCTTATCTTGACACTGGACTCCTTGTGAAATACCTCTTATAACGCTGCCTTATAATGTTCATTTTATAGACACACATTAATGGATACAAACTGAATATTATATTCTATACCAATTAACTTAGTATTCACAGTCCTTTAAAATTTTTCCCTTTTTTTCAGTGCTTGTTCTGTTTTTCCATTTAAACTATCTGGCGAACTTCCTAAAATTTTGAATTGCCTTTTATTATTTTACTTTTTATTTTTTCTTAATGGCTGAAACAGTTTTCCTACTCCCACACTGATCATATTTATTTTTCATGTGATGAAATACTTGTCACTGTTCTTTTTGATTTCTTTAAACTCTTTCAGTCTCAGAGAAATGTTTTCCTAAGCCTCCTCTAATATTACTGGGTGAAAAATGCTTCAGATCTTCCTTTTTCTGTCTGAAAGTTCACTTACTTCAAGCCTCAGCTGAGATGAACTCTGAAGAGGAACAGGAGACCTTGGGTATGGTGACATGACAACTTCAAAAAGCAGAATAATTTCATGCTTTTATTGTTTTCTAGGACTGTTTGTTTTTTTATTTAATAGAGTTGTCAATACCTCAACTGACACCAGCTCTAGGGTGGGCCACCAAATTATTTTTTTAAAAAATCTATTTCAGTAGTGTATTTGGCAGACAGATATGGTTGGTGTCCTTTTTAAGGTCTAGCTTAAAGAATAAAGGTCTAGCATTCTCTCTTTTTTATTTTGGAGTTTGATAGTATCATACATTTTTCTGGAGATCTTAGTAATTAAAATCCTAGTGTCACAAACTGTCTTGTCTTTGATAGTATTCTTTTCTACAAATTCATCTGACTTTCCTGTCTTTCCTACAACCTGTTAGAGTTACATTTCATGAGTTTAGAAGGAATATTAGCATTTCAGGTTGAAACTGGTTGTTAAGGTTATATATCACATTCTCTAACCTTAAACCTGTATATTACACCAAATGTGAGTATATAGTATCAAGAATTATAAATGTTTTCTCTTTTCATGTTTAAGAGTATTCACAGAAAAGAAGTCATTGGAAGATGTTCCTGGGAAACACACTCTTTGTGCATCATTAAAGGTGGAAGGTATGAAAAGGCAAATTGATGTCTCCTTGTAAGTACATTTGTTGTGGCAACATTCTGATATTTATGGCTCAGACCAGCAAAAGTATTCAGCATAAAACTAGACAAGTATCTTAATTTCTTAAAGGAAATACAGTATTTTGAATATGTGCTCTACCTAGGGTAAACTTGGTCTAATTCCTCTGTGCAGTTGTGCTTACTTGAAAAAGACCCAAAAGAATGTGACCGAATAAAATTAATAAAGCCACAAAGGAAAAAAAAAAAGTAAAATGCCAGAAGAGAAAATAAAGAGAAATAGGTTAGTACCCCTCATCTCAGTTGACCTTTCTGAAATGGTAAAGCATAAAATGCTTTAGTGTATAAAACAATATCAAGACATTTTTCAAAAGAATCACTATGAGCACATTTTAAGGTTAAGTGGGCGCAGACAATGACCAGCAAGATGGCAGCATGAAGTGTTTTATGTATTTAATTGTGCAACTTTAGTATGAAGTCTAGGACCCCCTGAAATTTCAAAGCCACTTTGATAACAAGTAGAAAAGGTTAAGTGGTGAAATACCCTATGGCAAATGCATTGAAACAACACAAACAAAACTCTGTTTTCAAAACATGAGCATGGTAACACAAAGACCACAAATTTTAAATTAACTCTGCAATTCAATATTGTTAGACTAGGAAAAGAATGATTTATATCTATACATGAAACTTTTCACCACAAACTAGCCACCTGAAACATATATTTGGTGTTAAATTGAAGACTGACAGGTGAGGCTGTGTTGTTGCATATATCATCCATACAGGAAGAAAAAAATCCCAGCTGATTTAAACAGCAAAATAAACTCCTGTGATACTAAAAATCTCTGCAACTTCAGAGCCAAAAAGATGATTTTCATATCCACATTGAACCCCATGCAGGAATCAATGCTAGAACATGCTAATATTTCCTGAAGTAACTGCAGCCCATGGAAAGCCAGTGCTGGAACAGGTTTATCTTGAAGGACTACTGTCCGTGGAAAGAACCTATGAAGAAGCAGAAAAATAATGTGAGGAGATGAAGCAGCAAAGAAGAGCTACTATGGACTGACCACAGCCTCCATTTCCCATCCCCTTGAACCTTTTCTGTGAGGGGCAGGAAGTAGAGGAATTGGGAATAAAAAAATGAAGCTGAGGAAGGTGATTCAGATTTGCCTTTTTTCCCTCACAATCCTTCTCTATTTTAATTGGTGATATATTGTCTGATTTTCCCCAAGTTAAGTCCAGTTTATCTGTATCAGTAATTGGTGAATGATCTCTCTCTATCCTTATTTCAGCCCACGAGTTTTCAATCTCATTTTCATCCCCCCTGTTCTGTGAAGGTGGGGAAGGGTGACTTGCAACCCTTGAAATTGAATTTAAGTTTTAGAAGAAACTCATGTCATGTTTACTTTAACCTTTGATGTGGACACCACTGAAGAATAACAGAAATATTCTCAGCTGTTTAAATGAATAGTCTGCTCAAAAATTAGAAGCTGGGTCTTCTTAACTCCACACTGTGAAGGGGGGGAAACGGTCCAAATGGAATGCTTATTATCATATCTCTGTCAGACTTACCCAGGAAAACTATTCAAAACATACGAACATATTGCTGTTCACTTGTTTATTTTTGTCTGCAAATTTAGCCCTGCTGAATGAAACAAATGTCTTACTCCACACCAACACATTATTATGTCTAATGTTTCTTCTTCATTTAGCCTCTTACTCCTTATATATTACTGGAAAATCAGTTTTAACACCAAAAATAACTTAGAGGTTATGCTTTTTGACAGAATCTCCCAGTGTGAGGGGGAAAATTGCTGGAATTGAGTCTTAAATGTGAACTCCAACTCTGATGAAAACAGCAGGTCTAGGCTCTGGGTAGAGTAACAGCACAGAGTGCTTCTGACAGTTCCTACCTATGAGCCCCACTCTGTTGAAAGGTGCTGGACACCCTTCCCTGACTAGTGTGCCTGAATCTAGTAAGTCATTTTGGATTGAATTAGTTTCTGTGACAAACAAAACAGACTTTACAGTAGACAAATTGAGTTTCTCTGGTTCAGTGACCACTATGGCATTGCTCCTCTCAAGAAGATTTTCATGTTATTGAAGGCTGGTAGGTTTTCTTCTAAATAGCTACAGGCAGGATGCATTGCAACATAACTGATTCCTTGTCTGTTCCCATTTAAAAAAAAAGAAAAAAAAAAAATCTGTCTACATCTACCAAGTCACTTACACAAATGTGTATAGACAGCCATGCAAATACAAGGAAAACAAAATGCAAACATCTTCATGAAATTTTATTTTTGTTCAATAAAGACTGTATGCATACATCTGGACAATTTGCTTAATGGTCTTCTTGAGATACTTAGCCTCAGTATCTATTGTTACAAAACACATTGTATTTTTAACGGAGTGAAAAGGCAGGAAAGATTACCTATCTTAAATACACTAAGGAATGGGGAAGCACTGTACACTTTGATACAATTAGGTTACAGTAAAATGCCAGCCATATCAGGAAAGGAAATACAAGAACCTCCATATTGAAATTGTAGCTATTGTGGTTTTGCTCCATATTAAATTGTAGCTAGTGTGGTATCCCACACTTCCCCTATAGCTGTCACTGAACATAGACTCTTAAGTATTTTCTTTATTTTACTGGACTGATACCACATATATATACACCATAAAACTGCTATAAAACTACCATCAGTAGAATGTACAAAATACAGTCTTCAGGCAGTGCTTATAGAATATATATATTATATCTATAGAATAGCATATACTATAAATTCATGCTTTTCAAGTGTCTCTATTCACACTGCAGATTTTCCAAATTGCTGTTTATTTTGCTAAAGTCCATTTTGATTCTTCTCAAAGACAAGAGAAATTGTTCCTGTCATTTTCATGGATGTTTTCTTTCTTAAATTGGATTTTTATTTCATAGATATTTTTATTTTCTTTTGCCTCTGGCTTTTAAGAAAGCATCAGCACAAAACAGAGATGCAGAACATGAAAGTGATAAGGATTTTTAATATTATAAATGGTCATGAACAATATCATTTCAGAATGAAGCTGACATAGAATACCTTCACTGATCTTCTGAGCTGGTCCCAAAACACAATCAGCAATATGGATGTATGATGTAGAAATATTCCACTGTATTTTTGAAAGATATTCAAAGGAAAGAGTAGAGCTCCAACACAATACGGGAAAACACAAGTCCAAGAGAAAGATGCATTTTGGTTGTTTCTCATACTAATCCATTATTTAGAGGTCCCTTGTTTCAAGTCATCATTGCAGCAGCAATACCTCTCAGATGAGGTAGTGCACATAGAGCCCTCCAGAGAGCCAGTTATTATGGTGGCCAGCAAAGAGGTACTTTTTCATTATTGTCTGGGGTTAAGAGGCTGGTTTAGGAGGTAGTGAAATAAATAGGAAATCTGAAATATTTTAAAAGCAAAATGAGACAATTTTTTTCTAGAAGCAAAGAATGCATAGGAATATTATCCTGGCAAATCTTTCAGCTCCTGTCTTTCAGAAATCATCAGTTATGTGAGTCAGTTGGAACAGAAAAATAAAGACACATTTTAAATGTCTTTTAACAATAGAAAAAAAAGAATTAATTTGAGAACTACAACTTCCAGCAACCAAAAAAAGAAGATTTATTATCCTATTTCTGTTGCTTTCCATAAAAATTGACATTGGGTTATTATGCATATAATTGAAGAATTACAATTCAAAATTTTCATTGACTCAAACCTATTTTTTGCATATCCACCTTTTAAATACTTGATGACTTTAATCAAAGACTCTAATATTTATTTTGTGTTTGTTTTCTGATTTTCCAGACATGGGTAACTTCTAAATAGTCTGTGTTTTTTCGTCTGGTTCAGCCCTAACTGACCTGTTGGTGCCTGGAAGGTTGAAAATGTATCTATCAGAGAGGTCCTTATGAGACAGTGTATGTATTTCTGTATATATAAGAGTATTAGATAAACTATAAAAATTAGATTGATTAAATAGAAAATAGGTATTAAGGAAGTAGACTTTGTTCTATTCATACCAACAGTTGTTATTGCATAGCTTCAAACAATAATGACCTAAGTCACTTTACTTTTTTTTTCCAGGTTTATTACCTGTGTGTTTAAATAAACAAATCCTAAGCAATTGTGAAATTTCTTTGTTTCCTTTTAGTCATTGGTAGTTTTTAGGCATGAAGGTTTCATTGCCTACTTTTGGGTTCCCATAGGATGCCTTACCACCACTTCCTCCAACCAAAAAGTAAGTTAAAGTGCTTTCAATTTTTTTATTGCTATAACACAAACAGAGATTAAAAGAGATTTTCAACTCTTTATTATCTACCCTTTCAGTAATTAACCTCCTTTTGTGGAGCCATATTTTTAAATAGTTTTCATGTCATTATTTCTACTTTTGCGATACAGAAATTAACAGCAACAGAGCCTTAAGTTTTACAGAGAAGTTGTCTTTCTAACTAGCTCTAAATCTATATTTAGAAATTGTTATTTTTGTATTGCAAAACACATACATTGTATTTGGACACCAAGGTGCTGGCCATTTTTTCTAATGTCTTTAAGGAAAAAAAAAATTAGTTGAGTAGCAACAAAGTAACAAGAATTCTTTTAAAATAAAATTTAGTTCTTCTAAGACAAAACTACATCTGTTTGTTTGCAGTTAATGATGACTGGATACAGTAACTTCACAAGGTATAACTCAGAGAGATCATCTAGTGAAAAGGGATCTAATGTCTGAATACCTCAGTTTGACTGTAAAGGTATTTTTCAGCTTTTGTACATCACAAGTCCTGTGCATCTCTCAGTTTTAAAATCCTGGTAAACACAGTGTAGGGACCATTGAGAGTCTGATTGTCAGTTTAAATTTCTATTTTGCCTATGCCACCACATAGTCTGTAACATTATTTATGTACTGTTGCAGTTTGAGAACTCTAGATGAGAGCATTAAAGTTTCTTGTTTCCTCATTTGCATTCTCCTTTTCTTCTACTTTCTCTTCAGGATTTTTTCTTCAGAGTACACCATTCTGTGAAAAAGACGCTCTTCAGCTTATTGTCTTTTCACCTAGAAACTCATCTTTATAGTTCAAGATATCGTATACACCTATAATCCAGGACTCTTCTGTGTTTTGGTCCCTGTTACCACAGTCTTCTCCTAAGTTCTTCACTTCAACTGGCTATACGTGTAATTTCCTGGCCTCAAGAAACCTTGCACAGACAAAAATCTCATGGTTTGACAGTGCAGTTTCCCACTCATTGAGAAATTTTTTACCTTAGCATTTTAAATGCTAAAGAAAATATTGGATTGTCTGAGAGGCAGCTTTTGCTATCACAGGAGAAACAGCCTGTCAGTGACCACATGAATATTTGACAAAAATGAAATAATGGTTGCAATTGTGTTTAAACTTTATGATTGCATTTTCTTACCTGACTCTGCAATTCAGCAACGTAACTAGAAGTAGTATATGACCATGCAAGTGTCAAATTTTTTATGCTTTTTAAGTCAATAAACACCTAATTTTAAAAAAGGAAAATATAACTGTTGAACTGTTGACTTTCATGGTGTTTCTGAGCCAGTTATGCATAATCTGGCAGAGCAGATAACTGAGAGAGTGTTTAGGTAATAGCTCCTTGTCTAGTGAGCTTAGGCTGAAAGCCCAAACTACTTTTAAAGTAATCCAATGATATTGTTAATTTACAAATCCTTTGGTCTTATTAAGCCCCTTGTTATGAAAATACATTCTGATTTTTTTCAGAAGTGTCAAATATCTGTTTCACTTCTAGTTATAGAATTTTCATTAACAATTTACTTGTCTAACTTTAGCAAAAGCATAAATTAATAACATTAACAAGTGACTGCAACGGTGTACGGGAAACTATGTCAGGCTGCACAGCACTCTTTGGTAAAGTACACAAAATGTTCTGGTATAGAAATCAGACTTAGTTCAGAATTTACTTTACTGCTTAGCATTTACTGCATAGCTTTGGTTTTATTCTCCTTTAATGGGTATTATTTTTTAGATTACATTATCCTAATGTCACACATGCTGAGGGTATAGATAGGCATGATGGAATCCCTGGAGCAATATAAATTCTTCTGTTATGTGGTTGCCATTAGTCTTGATTGCATTTGCTGGGGGTGAAATTTGAGGAATAGGTTGCTTTGGGCACTTTTGTGTATTGATTTACATTTTCAATTTTAATTTTGTCCCAGTATCTTTCCTTCTTTTTTTCTTTTAATTATTTTCTTTTTTCTCCTTTTTTGAGCAGATTTCTGTTCTGTAATGCTATCTGTTTTACTTGTCATTATAATAATCACTTTTATGTTTTCTTGGTGCCAGTTTAATATTCTGGTACTGATTAACATTTTCGACATATTTACTGGAGCTCATGCTGTACATATGAGAATACTTCCTTTATTTGTCTCTTAAATTTTCTTTTCCCCTTGTTAGTGGTTCTGCTATCTCAGTTTCAATGTTCTGGCTGGTTGCAATTACAAGTTTTCCCAGCTGGGAGGTTGTTTCATTTTTCTTGGTCTCTGTGACTCACTAATCTAATGGAACTGTAGTTCAAATTGTTTTGTCTCTCTGTTTTGCATCTTCTTTCCACACAGTGTAAGTGATGACTTCATTGATATTTTTCTGTTCAGGATTTTAAAGAAAAATGGTAGTTACAAAAAATTCATCCTACTCTGTGACCACTCACATTACAGTAAGATGATTCCCAAGTGGAGTTTGAAGAAAAATGTCAATCCGTATAACTTAGGAAAGATCTGAAAGTTTGCAAGAGCTAATCTAACTGTCATGGTAAACAAAAAAGCTAGTGATAAGGGCTGGTGGTAAATATAGGTCTAAAACATCAGAAGTCTCTGCGTAGCTTTTGACTTGTACCTAAGTCATACTTTTTATGGCATCATAAGTGAAATTTGCTGTGATGGTGGGAGTTTCTTATGGCATAATATTGAGAGAATACCAACTGCTTTGATGGCATCTGATAATCCTGGCATTTAGTGGGCCTTGGTCAACAAAGGGCTGTGTAATCAGTTTTGTACTCTTGCTTACCAGTGTGTACCTGCTCTGTTCTATGAAGACAGATAGATCTCTGTGGCTCGTGATGCCTTAAAGAACCTAAAAATAAAACAACACTCTTTTGAGATAATATTAGTTGTGGTGGTTTTGCATGGGAGGAATTTATGATACAAAGCTTCCAGCCACTAGAAAGCTGTACACACCTCTGCGAAAAACACATGTTAAGGACAAAAGAAACCCGAGCACCCAGTCGGCAAAGAGGTAACATGGGCCCCGCCAGGCCCTGCCATGAACACGTGCCCCTTCCTGGGGTGCCATCAGCTGATAGGCAGGGAGAGGGGAGGCCGCAGGGCTGAGGCTGGGCTGGGCCAGGCTGGCCAAGATTCTACCACTGTGGAGGTTTGCCTGCAACTGCGGGGCAGGGGGAAGGAAAAGCCCCCTGCCCCGGGGTGCTGCCGCTGAGTACTGGCCTGACTGCTGAGATCCCAGCCATCCCTCCAGCCGCAGTTCCCACCGCAACCTACCCAGCCCAGCCAGGGTCAGGGAACCATCTGCAGGCCCCAGTGAGATTTTAACTCTTTCAGTGTGTCAATCCTGCCTTGAGTGAGAGAAGAACCAAAATGCAAACAATGTAGAGGAGCAACATGAAGACAACCGAGGTCAGTGAAGGAGAAATCAAGTCCCAGATGAGAGGGATGAGGAGATGCTTAATCTTGGGGCTGAAACCCTCTTGTAAAGCTATGGCGAAAGATGTAATTGATACATCAGACTCTGTTTCCCTCTAACACTTGGAAGCATGGAGAGATGAAGGGCTCAAATTGATATCGGACAAAGGCCTCCATACCAAAGATAAAGAGATGATAAAGTAGTTGTGATCTATGTGAAGTTTGAGCAGACAGAGAAAAGAGTGATGAAGACCCTCTGCCCCCAGGTACAGAAGAAGACTTCTGTTCCTAGAGATGAAGATGATTTTAGAAACAATAATGAGAACCTTTGCCTTTGAACAGCTCATCTTTAAAACAGTACCCCCATAAACTGACATGGTGCATAAACACAGCTGTGGGAAAAGCTTGTGAAAAATGGGAGGCATTTTCATGACTGCAGATTTCCTGAGCGGTTGCTATTCATGGGGAGAGACAGGAGAGAATTGTTTTCTTGCAGAGAAGTCTCCATAACATTAACAAGAAAAACTTCTCTCCCTAGGTGAACTGAAGATTATTCTAGATGTGGTAAACTGACTGAAATTTTAGGTTTTGCTTCTTTATATTGTCAGTAAAGAAGAAAAGGTTGGAGGGGGAGGAGAAGTGTCCTGAAGGTTTTGTTCTGATTTTTATTACTCTTTCTTTTAGCTATTATTAATACATTTTTCTTTATACCCTTTTAAAATTTTGAGCCTGCTTTGCCTTTCTCCTGGTCCTACCTTCCAGCAGGAAATAGATGAGTGCATTCTAGTGCATGCACTAGTGATCGGCCAGCACTAAGCCCACCACATCACTATAGAAGGTAATATAAAGGCTGGTCTTTATTGGAGCCTCCAAGGGGCAGATATGGAAAATGTCCAAATGCACATCCCTGCACGCCGTGAATAATATATTATAAGTTTTGCAAATTAGCATAAATTACAAAAATCCCCAATTGGAGAAATAAGTAGTGAGGTAGTCCTTCCAGGTTCAACCCCTTTCTTAATCCTTCCCCTCAGATATGAACTAAATAGTGTGAATACGTGTCTTGAAGAACTGGTTTCAATCTTGGATTCCAGGAAAGAACCAAGTAAGATAAGAGCCTTGTACCCCCCAGGGCCTGGAGCTCTGGAATATGTTTTGTCTTTCTGCCTAGGAAAAAGGTAGGGACAAGTCCTGGAACTAGCTACAAATACAATAATACAAAGATCAGCAAATATATGTGTAAAGAACATAGAGAATATATAAGCAAAAATCATTCTGGCGACACTTGACAGAAAGGTGTACATGAAAGAAATTGCGAGGCTTTATTTTTACAAGCAATGCGGGCTGGCAAGCACTCTTTAAACCAGTGGTATCTATGGTTCATTATTCCAATTCTTCAGTCTAATTGTAAATTGCCTTGTTTAATTATGGTTGATTAAATTAAATCCTTCCTATTATTTTTGTTGATTGGTTGGCTGAAGTGACTTGTGTAGATGGATATGATATGAAGACTTTTGGGTAAATTGTTTAAGAATTTGATTCTATGTGTTCAAAACTCTGATCTTGAAAAAGCTGTTTTGGAAAACATTCGGATTTTTCCAGAAGCTTCACTGTATTTGAAACAGATACATAAACCAATTACAGTAAATACATTTACTATATTTTAATTAACTAATGAATTAATTAACATTAAAATTGTCTTAGAAAGCAGACAAAAATAGGTATAAATACATGCAAAATAAGCTAATTAAAAGTATGCATTAACAGGTGATTGATTTATTTATCCAGCTCTGGTCCACGTTTCAGGGTTCTGCTAGATACAGGAAAATGTAGGCTTTAGTAATCTGTTTCAGCTCTCACAGAAAAAAAATACAATTTTCAATAATAAGAATGGTATCGGAGTTGCTTGTATGTGTGCAATGCACCCTTTCAATGCTATAGCTACTCTCCTTTCTAAGATTTGCTTGCCAAACACTTAATCAATTGCGTCTAGCTTAAGGTTCAGATAGTCATTATCCATTTAATTGATGGATCACTTCATGAATTATCAACAAAAAAATTACAGTTTCCTAGTTATTTGAATATTACAATTACAGGAATTTCAGTGTTAATAAGTGTAAATACAGGAAGTAAAACTAATTTTTTTCTTCAAATCTCATCCCTCTATAAACATAAGATTGTATACATATGATGAAAGATGATCAGCATATCACACTTGCCTCTGCATTAATTAATTCAATTGACAATTTATTTATGATTTCAAGAAAAACAGAATTTATTTTACACTTTCTGAGGAATCTACATGAGATTCTATTTATAAGAGCCAAAACTTAGTTAACTGACTAACTTGAAGTGGATATAGCCTTTAAAACTGTTACCAATTGAGGAACAGATTGCGTATTGATACATAAAATCAGAGAATTTAGAGGCAGATAACTGGGAGAAAGTTATTTGGATACTGGATTTAGATTCCTGTTTATGCAGGCAACTAGACAGTGTTTCTCTCCCTTAGCACCATTTTAAAGTTAGCTAGACCTTTTTTTCTCTATTATTCTAATTGAAAGGCTGGTCCTTAATCTTAGTCTTTTAATGGTTAGAAACTTTAAACTAATTTCAATTCTAAATTTATTCATGACACTTTTATACCCATGTGGTCTTGTGCCAGCATTGTCCTTCAGCTTAATTAGTTTTTGTCTTTCCCCAGTGTTTACCCCCTAGTTTATTTATAGCAAGTAATTATATCCCCACTCTGACTTTGTTTTCTTGTCTTTTGGAGCTAAGCTCTTGTCTCTTCTTGGAATAGAATCAATGAAAATCTTCTTAGATAGGTTATAAACTCAGGTTCAGAACTTCAAACATTAGAACACATGATACAATGTTAGAATGTTGCATAAGGGAATCTGAGCAATATCATAGTAGTACTTTTGCATTCAAAAGATCAATAGACAAGCTTGTTAATAGGAACCTGTTTGGAGGGTAGTGGAGTGTGAGCTAGTTGGATGGATTGTTACATCAGGGGACTGAGAAAGTTACGAACATGTTACAATTTCCTCATGAAATCTAGAGCTGTTATTGTTACTTTAAAAAAATAAATAAAAGATTGTGTCATCTAAGGCATAGTTTTGAGGCAGAAATTATATATGCCAAACTGTGGTATTTGTCACACAAACAGGACAAGAGTTGAAGCCTGGATATATCTAAGGGAATAATTAAGTACTTTTCCTTTAATTCCTCGAATTCCACTGGGAAAATGTGCTATTTGTTGTTGCAAATTATTTATGGAGACAGAGAGGTAGATACTTATATGCATATATTTTGCATCCATGTGTGTATTTGTATAACTATATGTTTCCCACAAACCACTTTTATATTTCATAATTGTAGGGGTGGAAGTGTTTTATAGTTTGTTTGCTTTTAACAGGCGAGAGAGAACACAATACCATGAAAATAGATTAAATAAATACAAATAATGCCCACACACCCAATTTCTTCTCTGTCCTCTGAAGGCCAGCTACAGTAAACAAAAGATTCAGAGTTGAATTCAAGTTGATGATGTGTTTGTTGCTCCTCAGACTTAGGGATCTTAAAGGTAAAAATGTAAAACTTGCTAATTTAGTTTACTTGTGACGTAAGTACTTGATACCATCTGGCCTGCAAGAGGGAATCACAAATAAAACTGAAATGGAGATAAAGTATGTCTATGTCCTACCTGTTATAAGAATAATTTTTAATAAATCAATGTATGATACATTTTAAATTTTTCCCCCTTTTTTTTCTCTGCTGCATTTTTTATTTTACTCTCAAGTACTTTTTCTTAATCAGACAAAAATGGCCTATAAAATAGCATATGTCTGACAAAGCTGACAATGGTCAGTTTCAAAACTTTATAGACCTGTCAATCATTCCTTCATTGTGACCATATCTGTTCATTCCTTCTGCACTCATTATATTTTGACACCTCCTCTGTTTCAAACGCAGTTTCTCCACTTCCCCAGCAAAGGTAGCCATGACTCCTTTTGCTGTCTCATTTTGTTCCACTGTGTCTTTTACTACTTGGAAAAGTAATGTGTTATTTCTTGCATGGGAAATGAAAATGATAATTTGAAATCTCATCAAATACATTATAAAAACTTCAATTCTGTTTTCTCAGAAGTTCTAAGGGATAAACTCTTGATCTCAAGATCTGGAAAACAATTTGAAAACACATGAATAATGACAACTTATTGCATTATATAACACCTTTTGCTTACTGGCTTAATATTCATATTTCCTTTTTTCCATCTTTTACATCAATTATATAATATTTTAAAATCTCCTTCTTTCTTCCTTTCTTCCTGTTTGTTTTTCTTTGATTTTTTTAGTCAGCAATATCCATGGTTCTCTACAGGAATGAATCAGTCATGTGACTTATTAACACCTTGAGAAGGGTGATTAGCACTTAAGAAAAAAGTTGTTCTAAACTTTTAATGTAATTCCAGTCCCCTGGGTACTTTATAATTCTATTCAATATTTATATATCTTTTTTTTCCAACACACAATTTTGTGCAAAGCACAGAATTCAAAATTATGACCAAATAACTTTTGCTCTAATAATCTCAGAATTAGTATGAGTCACTTAATATAATTATGTATAAATATTGGTTCTTGCTGTAAAAGTTGTTGTTACCGCTAATATTATTTAATGATTCATACAGTGCTTGCCTAAAAAATTACTTATGACTAAATTGGATGCTCTCTATTCTTTTAAAATTTCGTATCTCAATTAAAAAAAAAACAAACAAAAAAACCCCGACCATATTTATTTCAGAGTGTAAAATTGCTCTTTCATATATGTGTTAAAAAGACCAGTGGGAAAAGAGTTTGGGAAGTCATGTGAGAGGAAACTGGTACAGAATAGCGACCTTGGACTGTGAACAAATGAAAAAATTCCTGAGAACTTTTCCTCAAGCCTTAAGATCTTCCACTAGTAGATTGTTCACACTCTTCCATGGTGACCCAGTCCAGTGTTTAACTTTCTGATCATTAGAAACTTTTTCATTATGGCCTGAAATCTCCTTTCCTGCCGTTTAAGGCCATAATTGTCATCCCATGAACAACAGACAGGAAGAAAATATAATAATCCTTCCTTACTGCAAGAATTCCAATGACAACCTGCTTGAAGACTGTTATTTCAATTCACCTGATTGTATTTCCTACTGAGAAAAAAAGATACCAAATCATAATACAACTCTTAGGAAGATGAGATTTATAAAGTATATACAGTGAATCATATAGGATATGTTATTAATAAGTACTAAACTAAACCAAGGACTTCACATTATCATCATCCCACAAGAAGTTCTTCCATTCTCATAAATGGACTGGTTGATCTGCTACTGCCTTTGGTAACTCTTTGTAATTACACTACTCCAACCAGTGGTTTGAAAGCCAGAAGCTTTCAAAGACAATATATTTTGGAATTTTTATATTCTGCTTTTAGGCAGAATGATAGAAAGACTGGCCAAGCTAACACCAGTGAACTGGAATAACAGTGGGGAAATGGCCCTTATAGAAAGTCTCAATTTGCAGTTCTGGAAGGCGCAGGACTGTAAGATCTTTCTTTTGCTAGTAAGTCTTGAATTGGTTGGCTTTTGCAACAGAGTGCATTAAAAAAAGCCCAACAAACAAACCAAACAACCGCCCAACCAACCAACCAATCAACCATCCAACCAACCATCAAAAAACATATTTGTGTATGTATAAATTCATATAATCGAACTGGCTCTGTACTTAAGCTATCAAGTTACTAAAGAAATATCAGTTCCTGTTCAGATAATTTATATTAATATGTGTCTTGCAATTAAATCCAGTGTGTTATACTTTCCAACTGCTCCAAGCTGAAAGGAATTCCCAAAGAACTGGCCTAGGAATGTGGTACCAGTAACAGAAAAGTATATCACAATGTTATTTTGAAGTCTCAATAGGACTAATACTCATAAAATCCTGCAGGTAATTTAAGAAAACTTCCTTACATGTAAACAGAAAAAAGCTGGGGTTTTCTGAGTAGAAGAAAACTACATGAGAATTTGAGATGTGGAAATTTGAGAATTTGAGCTGCATGAAAAATACAATATGACATTTATTTAAAAATTAATCTGTAGCTTCACCAAAATTTATAGTTATAATTTATGGCTCATATTTATAATACTGTATATTGTTACTCAATTTGTGGACTATTAATTACTCATGTTTAAGAAAATAATACATTTTATCATCTTGTTTTTACCCACATGCATCTTGAAATAAAGATGTTTGTATTTTTGGCTTAAAATTCAACTGTATAGGATCTTTATTTAAAAAATGTAAAATTCTATCTCCTACCAAGATAGACCTTCTTCATTTTGTGTTACTTTTGTAAAACCTTTTTTCTCCTGAATAGTGTTTGCAATTCCGAGGGATAAAAATGGCAAATTTTTCCATCTTTTTCAGATTATATCAGTCACCAGTGTTTTCAATATCTGAGTCTTCAGAAATCTGGCAGACATTCCTATGATAATGCTATGTCTCATATACACATATCAAAAGATTTGTTTTGAATTTCAATGATTTGCTATCATGTTATAAAAAACAGCAAGAAATAGCAGGATCAAAATATGCATATTCTGTAATAAACTGCAGCAATATTCATAACAGTATGGCTGCTGGCTCGGCACAACAAAATTTAAGATGGAGAGCACTGAAAGCAATGTACATTTTCAGGCTACATAAATCAAAAAATCATTTTTCAGAATGAGTTGCCTTCTAGGGGCTTTGTTCCTTTTTCTGAAACATCTGGCATGTGCTGTCATTGAGAAAACATTATTGTCTTGGGCAGAACATCTATTTGCTCTGATATGGCATTTCTTATGTTCATATACAGCCCATCTTTATAAATGATTGCTATTTTTTGCTGCAAAAATAAATGGCCAAACCAATATTGCTGTTGCAGGCCCTTTTCCTTTTCCTTTTCTAATTGTGTTCCTTGCTGTGCCCTAAATGAATTTTTTTTTATTCTCAGAACCACGAACATACAGGCTTTATCATTCATTGTCAAGTGCCACAAATTCCCATCTTCCATTGTTCTATTTTTGAAGAATATTAGTAACATTCTTAATCTCAGAACAGAAGAAAGCAATATATTTGCAAAGAAGCATGAAAGCAAGTCATTTAGACATAGGAAGACTTCTTTAATAGGCTTAGCTCTAATTTTCAGAAAATAACTGTCTATTTTGTTGTAAAAAAAAACTCTATTCTTTCATTACAGTCCGTGAAGTCTTTTTTGGTTTCTAGTTTGCCTTGGATGTGGACTTGAGTGAAATACCACCATTTTGATAAGTTTTGTTTCCAAGAATGGAAGAAAAGTGAAATGAAAAGAAAGCACATACTCATTGAGAATTACTGCTAAACCCTTAAAGCTTAACAGTGAATGACAGCACTGAAAGGGAACATGATTAGGCACATCCTCCTGACCAAGATCAACACTTAACAATTTTTCTGAGTGGAGGAGAGAAAACACTCTCTACAGCTTTTTGGCCTCAAGTGGCAGCAACCTTATTGACTGCCTGAGATGCTGCTGCTGTGAAGCTGTTCTCTGGTTCCATATCATCATCAGGAGGCCAGGGTGATCACCCACAGTGGAGAGAAGCATAGGTATTGCTGCACTTCTGGTTGACTTTGCAAAAATACGAGATTCTCATCCTGGGCAACCGAGGTGAGAAAGATCCTTGAAAATCTGAGTCAAACAAAATAGAACTTCAGAGTAATAGATTTATTTCAATAAATTAAGAATTAATTCAAAACATACCTCAATTAATTATCTGTATCCTGAGCTTTGATCTAGATGGCTCTAGTGAAGCATTTAGCCCTAAAGTTCCAGGTATTTTTTGGATTCAGACAGCTAGCAGATAGGTGTTAGTGCAGTTGTTTGTCTATGAGTGCATGTATGAGCGTGTGCAAAGTATCAGTGTGCATGTACCAGTGTATGCCAGGGGTGGAGGCCATGGCTTAAACTGCTATTAGGCACAAAAATTAAAGGGTCAGCAGTGGAAATAGTAGCAGCAGTACCTGTCTTTCCTATGCCTGATAAAGACTGGGGGTAGTTTTTTGCCAGCCATTTCCCAGAAGCTCTGCTTAAGGAGTTAGATTTTAATGAAGCCACAAAAGTTTCCTACCCCGATCTCCCTGTCTGGGTTCAACTATGAAATCTCTAGTACGTGAAAAGTGTATAGATAAATATGGGTTGGGATTGATTGAAGTTTGAAGGATTCCTTTGATTTGAGAATGGACTTTATGGAAGAGGGACTATCATCTGCTGGAGAAAATCATTGTGTCTGAATGATGAATATGAACAAACAGAATTAGAATATTTGGGGAAGTTGTGAGCCTTGTTGTCATGATGTTCAAGATTAGGAGCTGTATTTCACTCCATTTTTGAGTTTATATGCAGAAATTTATTTTTGTTTTGTTTTCTTAGCAATATCTGGATTGTTTGTCTGGATTATTTTTATGTTGGTAACAAAGGAGTTATGCATCCAGTAAGTGATTTGTCTTGCACCTCTTGATAAATTAGATTTTTATGAACAGACCCTCAAATAATCTTCTCATTTTTAGTCTTTGACAGAAAAAAAGAAGCAATGCCCTTTCCCCTACTGTGCAACATTTACTAAAGTGGAAGATAAATTGAAGAAAACAAAAATAAAAATGAGGACAGACAACTGATTGTAATGTATCTACTAAATCTAAATGAGTGAAACTAAAATTTAATATTGCAACAACTTTACTTCCTAGTCTTCCTACTCTGTGCTTGGTATAGCATGAATTTTTCACACAACAAAATACATTAAAACTTGGAAATTCCTTCATGTAGAAGTAGACAGTAACATCCTTTATTAGTCTACCTGAGATAGCCAGAAAATACACTTTTGACACAGCTTCTACACATGGGTAAGGCAAAAAGACATTTAGAAACCAGAAGAAAATGAAAAATATTGATCTTTGAGGAAAGATGCCTGTGAGAAAAGGATGTAGGATGAAAGACTTCAACAACATATGGAAGAACTTCGTATTTGGCTCAGCATCAGTAATGTGAAGCACTAAGAAAAAACATTGATGTTTGAATTTCTTAAATTTTGTGATTTTGGACCCCATTCAAATACATACTTCAAATTCAATTCCACACAAATCAAGCTTAATTTTTTATTTATTGTATATAAACTTTTTTTTATTAAAAAAAATAGCATAAAAAGGAGACTTAAGGATAGTAAAAGTATTTTAATATGCAGTTATAAAAAACACTGCTTTATGAAGTCTCTTAATAGGGTCAGATAGAAAAAGGGCCTGAAAATACATAGATTTCTTTTAAGTAACTTCAAATACTATTTAGTCCACTATATATAATAATGATGTTTCCGTTGTGTTGATATGCCTTGCATATTTTCTTGTAAACCCAAACTGTCTTATTTCTGTCAATTTGTTGAGACAAGATTTTTAGTTATGAATGAGGCTTGTTCTTTCCTATCCAGAACATATTTCTAAATATGATCTTTTCCATGCACACAGATTTTTTAAAAATTGTATTATAAATAAATTCATATGTAATAGGTGTGTCTTTAAAAAACAATATTTGATTTTTCCAAATAAATAAACAAATTTGCTCTTTTTTTTTTTTAATGTTCAGATTTAGGTCATACGTTTGTAAAGACAAGATGCAAACAATGAAAACAAGGGCTGCCATTTATTGCTGTAGATCTATACAATACATAACAGTTGTATTCATTCCTTTGATTTATAATTCAAATGTTTACATTAAACAGTAATGATATTTATAATTACTATATTTGTGCATATCAAATTCCATCCCCCATGCAATTTTATGCAACCATGCTACTAAAATGGGCCAGATGCAGTCATTCTGCTTCTTTGTCACAACCTGATATCCATAAAAGCCCTTCATATTCCCAAAGACAGATTTTCTGTCTCTATAAAAACATTAACTTAAATAAGACCATTCCGAATTCACCTGTCTAAAACCAACTTTACAGTCCAAATAATGTAAAGACATTGTAAAAAAGAAAAACAAATAGTAGTAATTCTCATGCTAACTAGTTAAAAAACTAATAATGTCCATTCAAAATAAAAAATAAATACCAATTATTGTATTTTATTTTATTGTGTTAAAATTTGAGTATGGTTTAGTCTCTGTTTTCAGTATTTTCATTTAGTGCACATCTGGCACTAAGACTGCAAGTGGACAAAGCAAGCATGATGAAAAGATTGAAATTGCCTGACAGAAGGTTTTTCCTGAACAGACCATAGGAGAGAGTAAAAAGGCCATCAGTCAGAGTAAAAAGTGAGGATTTATACATGAGATTAAGCTTGCAAAGGTGTATGAAAGAACCTGGAAAATTGTTGCAGCAGAGGATAATATTGGCATGAAAATACCCGTAGCTGCACATGGTGTAATGCTTCCAGGAATGGGTGCATTCGTATTGGTGGGAAGAGGTGAAATTGGTTGGGAAGGAAACCCCCATGATCAATCGTGTGTGAATACATGTGTGTGATTGGACTATTTGAGGATTAGTTACAAAAAAATTTGCAGAAATTTTCAGATGGTTTGTTACAGTCAAGTGTTGTGGTTTACCTGTTTTATTATTGATACTGATCCTGAATGCATAGTTCAGTTATTGCCACTTAATTGCATGTCATTAACAAATCAATAAACATATCTGATCCTGATTTGGTTCAAAATACATGTACTGAGCAGTTTTTTCTTGTGATAACTCTTGGAGATAGAAAATGGGATTAGAAACAGCTATTTTAGAATAACAATGTCTGCTTAAATCAGACAAAACCCAAAGCTCAAGAGCAACAAAAAAAAAGTTTAAAAATGTAGGTTTTAAATTAGCTGCCTTTGTATAATAACAACAGTGCATTCACAATCCTTTCTTAAGGCTTATGATTTCTTGGTCTTCCTGCAAGTATGACAAGCAAGAACTCCTTTTTTTTCTCCCCATATTAATATAAGAGTAGCCCCTTGATTAAAAGAGCCTTGCTGCCATATCTGGACAACTGACATGGATTTTACTTATGTTCTCTGCTTTAAGAAAAAATAAGGTTTATTTTCTTGTCCAACCAGTAGAGGTAAATTACTTTACTGCTTTTACTACAAGCCACATCAATCAGGTAATGTAGATAATGTCAAGGGATTTGGAGAGAAAAAACACCTCTTCTACCCCACCTGATTAAGAAGCAGACATGTTCTTGGCAGTAACTAGGCAGAAATGACAGGCAACAAACAAACAAAAACAGAAAGTGTAAAGGAAAGAACTGATTTCTGCAATGATTCTGATGGGCTAATTGCAGAAACCGCCACTCACTGCCCTCCACTTTTCCAGTTGTTACAGTCACTACTGAAAATAAAATGTTACTTCTAATAACTTTCACTTCATGTTTACTGACGTGTACATTTGAAAGCAAGAAAATTAGTTAGATGTAATGCCCCCAGCTGTGATTGTGAAAGCTAATATTATTATTCTTTCACAACTCCTCATGTGCTAAAGCAAATGACATTTTAGAATGCTTAGTACTTAAAATGAATTTTAGACAGAAAGAATTTGACAGCTAACAACCAACCTTTAAGATAAACATATTTTCCTTTCTCTGTTACACTGGAAATTGCCTCACTACCATGACTCTGATCACTTTCTCTTAGAACCATTTTCACACAAGTTGTTTTTGTGCCGTTTCTGAAATATCATTTTAATGCACTCTTGCCAATCTTCTTTTGTCAGTAACAGATGCATAAAAGTAACAGACTGAAATTACAAATGACTGAAATTTTACAACTAATCACATCAGGTAGAAATCACAGAGTAGAAACTGTTAAATATATTAACAGAAAAAAATCTTGTTACGTTACTTTTACTTCTTGATCATCTATTATTTGCATACTAATAATTTAATTTTAAAAGTGATTAAAAATACCTTCCAAGCTATTTTACACTAAGTTGTTAAGCTGTTTTGGTTTTTTTCAATAATATAACTAGGAAGTTCATAATGCTCTTTTAACAAGTAGTTGGAGGATGTGTCATATGACAATGTACAATATTCAAAACCAATTTGTCACAAAATCTTTTTTTAATGCAAATATACCATCAACTCCACACAGTTCCAAAATGCTTGATTGCAATTAGCATATAATAAGAGCATGATGGGTGAGATTCATTACTGTATAATAGCTATCAGAGAAAAGCAAAGCAAGAAACAGAAAACATTTTGTGAGCAAAAAAAATGTATTTTATAATATGCTTAAATAGAACTTCATACTCTAACCAGATACACTATATTGACTTTCTTGCATATATTTAAATAACATTAGTTATTAACCCTGAAGTTTAACTTTCTAATCATGAAGAAACAGAATTTCACTTCATTTAAATGAGTGACTAATGTAATGATTTTTAGTGGAGTTTTTCACAGGTTTACATCATGACTGGTACATGAGAATAAGTTTCTAGAAAAAAATCCAAAGCTTGTGCAAATACTTTTTTTAACAAAATATGCAGTGCTCCATGACATAAAAATATAAAAGTATGCTACAGTTCAAATACATTTTAAATTAAAAAATTAAGCTAAAATTTATTTTGTTTCTGAGTTAAATTAAGGAATGGTATGGGAAGAAATCTCAAGATCTTAGTAATACTTAGGCATCTTAAATTCTAAGTATATTTTTTACTCTAAGTTACTACATCATCTCTCATGAATTCTCAAAAAATACTTCAGAAAAAATATTTTAAAATAAGAATTTTATGCATGGAAAATATATTGCTGATTATTTAATTTTATAAAGCAATATTTAGTTGCATTTTATAATTTAAATCTTTGGGGAATGAGTACACTGCATGGTTACACTGAAAAGGAAAAAAAGAGAAAACAACCTAAACCAGAAGCAAACCACATATTTGTGTGACAAATCGACTCTTTAAAAAGATACTTTTTACAGTTTGGCATCAAGATGTACAAATCTGGATTACAGTTTCCTGAAAAAAAAATATTACTTCAAAGAAAATAGGATTCTGGGAGAAAGCTTTTTTTTTTTCCCCTGTAAAACTGAGTCATTAGAAGGGAAAGACAGTAATAAGCTGTTTGTTAAAAAGAGTGACGTTCCAGCTCCCCCTTAAAATCAATGTCAAATCCCTTTTCTGATTTCAGTGGACTCAATTCAATCTAGCCTCTAGGCTAAAACTGGCTGCCCCTTCTTTCAGCACCAATTCCATGGTGTAGAAAAAATTTCAGGAGATTTAAAATGAGTAAAAATCAATTAATCAGATGAGGATGGAACACCAAGTATTGTGGTTTAACTCTGGTAAGCAGCTAAGCCTCACAAAGCTGATTGCTCACTTTACCCTAGAGGAATGGGAGAGAGGGTCAGAAGAGAGTAAGTGAGAAATTTTTTAGGTTAAGGTAAAGATAATTTAATAAGTAATCCAAAATCCATGTGTGCATTTAAACAAAACAAGGAATTTGTTCACTCCTCTGATCAACAGGCAAGAGTTAAGCCATCTCCAGTAAAGCAGGGGTCCATGACAAAATCAGGGAGTTACAGAATGGCTAAATTTGGAAGAAACCACAATGGGGTCATCTGGTCGAGCCTCCCTGCTCAGACAAGATCATCCCAGAGCACAGGTCACAGGATTGTGTTTAGGTTCTGGAATAACTCCAGTGAGGAAGTTATTCCAGAAGTTATTCCAGTTATTCCAGAAGTTATACCCTCTCTGGACAATCTGTTCCCATGCTCAGGCACCCACACAGTAAAGCTCTTCCTCATGTTCAGGTGGAATTTCCTATGCACCAATTTCTGTCCACTGCCTTTTGTCCTATTGCTGGGCCCTACTGTGAAGAAGCTGGAAACATTCCCCTTTTCAGATAATCACGTACATTGATGAGGTCCAGTCTCAGTCCTCTCTTCTCGAGACTGAGAAGCTCTTTCACCTTGATGGTCCCCAGGGCACTGTTGACTCATGGACAGCTTGTTGTCCACCAGGATTTCCAAGTCCTTCTCTGCAGAGCTGCTTTCCAGTAGGTCAGTCCCCAGCCTGTCGTGGTGCCTGGGATTGTCCTTCTCCAGGTACAGGACCCTGCACTTGTCTTTGTTAATATTTGACTAGTTCTTCTGTGCCCATATCTCCAACCTGTTGAGGTCCTCCTGAAGGGCTGCACAACTGTCTGGAGTATCAGCCACTTCTCCCAGCTTTGTGTCATCAGTGAACAGGCTGAGAAGGCACTTGCCCTTTCATCCAAGTTATTGATGAATAAGTTAAACAATACTGAGGCCAGTGTTGACCCTTGGGGACCACCACTATTGACAGGCCTCCAACTAGACCCTGTGCCACATACTAGAATCTTCTGGAATCTGCCATTCAGCCAGTTCTCAGTCTACCTCACTGTTCACTCATCCAGCCCATACTTCCTGAGTTTGTCTATGAGGAAGTTGTGAGATACAATGTCTATAACCTTGCTAAAGATGAGGTAGACAATATCCACTACTCTCCCTTCATCCATCCAGGTGGTTGTCTCATTGTAGAAGGCAATCAGGTTGGTTGAGCATGATTTACCTTCAGTGAATCCATGCTGACCATTTCTGATCACCCTCTTGTCATCTGCATGGATGAGATGCCCTCCAGAATGGGGCACTCCATCACCTTTTTGGGGATTGAGGTGAGCTGACTGGCCAGTTGTTCCCTGGATCTTCCTTGTCCTTTTGAAGACAGGGATGATATTTGCTTTCTTGCAGTCCTCAGGAACCTCTTCTGATGGCCATGACCTTTCAGAGATGGTCATAAGCAGCTTCATCTTGGTGAGCACATGGATGTTGAGCACTTGTGAATGTTGAAAATCAGGGCCTATGGACTCGTGGATATCATGTTTTCCCAGGTTTTCTCTAACCTAATCCTTCCTTACCAAGGAAAAGCCTTCCACCATTTCCTTTCCCTGATCTGCTGGGTCAGAGATTTCTGAGTGCTGGTGTTGTCAGTGTAGACCAAAACAAAGAAAGCATTCAGTGAAGTAACTCTGCCTTCTTTGCTTCCTCTTTTATCAGGGCCTCCACTCCATTTGGTAATAGTCCCTTGTTATCCTTTGTCT
Source organism: Pheucticus melanocephalus (assembly GCA_013398405.1). NCBI lineage: Eukaryota > Metazoa > Chordata > Aves > Passeriformes > Cardinalidae > Pheucticus > Pheucticus melanocephalus. The sequence goes on from VZSJ01004791.1 coordinate 519,373, forward strand.
ACCTCTTGTTATTGATGAATTTGAAGAAGCCCTTCTTTGTTGTCCTTAACATCCCTGAGAAGATTGAATTCCAGGTGAGTCTTAGTCTTCCTCATCTCATTTCTACTTACTCTAAGACATTGTAACTCAACTTCCACATTTCTCACTGTCCTAGGTTGAGAACCCAGGACACTCACTCCTTACCCCAGCATTTACCATTGAGTGTGATGCCATATGGTATGAGATAATCTCTGCACAGCTGAGGTTGTTTGTCCTAGTTGTCCCCTCTCCCAGCCATCTTGCTGGTTGTGCAGTCTGAGACGCAGAAAAGGCCTTTGTGCTGTCTGAGCGCTGTTGAGCAGCACCTAAATCACTGGTGTGTTAACACCACTTCTCTCATTACAAATATAAAAAATAGCACCATACAAGCTGCTATGAAGAAATTTAACACCACCACAGGCAAAATTAGTAGTACACCAGCCTAAATGGAGTACAGAGCAATGGCATTCATTTATAAATAAATTACAACTTTCATAATACCCATAGCAAATGTGGTCTTACTAAAGCCATTAGCTTCCTTAACACATCCATACATTTTTGTTTCTCATTGTGTGGATTGCAGCTTGTTGCTCCCAGTTGTTGAAATTACACCACTTTTTGCATAAATTCTGATTTGACATTAAAGCGTTTGAAGTTAGTTGACTCTCTGGAGCCAACAATTCTGGATCATGAAGCATACCAAATACTGAAATTAGTGTCTCCACACCACAAGCAGAAGACGGAAAAGAAAAGTCTTTCAGAATCCTATTTGAAAAGATAAACTTGACCCAAAACTTGTTTCAGTCTCAGAAAACAGGTGTGTTTTCATACTAGAAATCTAACACTAACTCAAGATTGGAAAAGATAGATTTCAAATATCTTATTTGCTTTTCTCTCATATCACAGGGAAAACAGAGCCCTGAATCTACACCCAGGCTAGTAAATTTTACTTGGTTTTGGGACAGCAGGGAGGAATTTTGATGACAAAAAAATCTTTACCACTGCAAATAATGTCTTTTTTTTTTTTTAAAACAAGTCATTGTGCAGAAAACTGAATCAACTCCAGATGAAACTAGCACACTATCTCTAATTACTAAAAAATGGAGATACTTTTCATGCAATGACAAATCTAAAAAAGTAATTTTTACTTAAAAAATTGTAAATGATAAAATATTTGGAGATAAATTTATTTCTGAAAATAGATGAGAGCTAAGTACAGTGGATTTTCACATGAGTCCCCAATCTTATTTATCCAAAGATAAATTTTTGAACACAAATTAATCAAAACACCTTAAATGCAGTTTTTATAAAAAATAAAATATTTCTCCTCCACTTAGAATTTGGTTTGCTATGAGTTTAGGTAATGGTCATTTTAGTATATTCTGGTGGCTGAAATGTTGTTGGTTACACTAAAAAAATATATGGATATATGGAATATCTGATATGTAGTATCAAAGTATTATGTCTGTGAGGCTATACAGAGAACTAAAAGCCATGAAAACCATTCTGAACACAGATCTTTTGAAATTACAAGTCAGTGACAATAAACTGTGTTGCTAGGAAACCAGAGCCACTGAAAGAGTGTCTCCATTTAAAATAAGAATGCTGATTAAAAAACATTCTCAGCAAATAATGAATAAAGGTGTCAGAGGTATCTGTTGTGCCAAAGATCAGACAGAACTCTTAATTTGTAAGCCAGAGCAATACACCCAAGTCTTTAACAGCTGGAAATTTGCCATAAGAACTTCAGTATGAGGATAGAAGATAATAAAACTTCAGACTGCTTATATCCAGAGTTGTTGTACATCATATTGCAGCTTCATGAATTCTTTATCTGCATATTGATGTCACATCTTTAAATTAAATTAGGAATACAGTAAAGTAAGAACTGTGAGCACTCCTAGTTATGTGATTTAAAGAGCAAACACAGGGTCTGAAAAACAGAGATGAACTCCATTGTAAAAATATTGCTATGAAAGTTAAAAAATGCATGCAACCAATTCTATTTTCTTTTAGTGACGAAGGAATGATGAAAGTGGTTCTTTATTTATCCCAGTGGGTTGACTATGTGAATGAATATATCACAACACGTAGATATATTCAACAAACAGATAGAAAACTTCAAAATTTGTGTTTCTGTGGAGAAGAAATCATGCTGCTGTCACCCTGCACAAGAGAAGAAAAATTGATTCATGTAGTCACCTCAAACACAATATCTAAATCTTGAAAAATACTATATGGATGGACTAAATGCATGGTTCTGCTTCTTTGCCTGTTTTCTGGTTTAACAGATTGTTTGATATTTTACAGGTTTTTCTCTGATTAACACACAGATTTAAATTATTTCCCCATTTTCAAAGGGGTCTTCTTTTGTCTGTCAAGTTGCTCTCTAGTTGCTTGTTATTTCTTCTCATGCACTGGATTACAACATAGTTCTAGGAACTTGGAAAGTTTTCCTTTTTTTGGAAGTAAAGTACTTGTTGAGAGATGTTTTCCTAATATGAACAGTTTTTGTTTGGTTTTCGTTGATTTTTAGCATAAAATGGGGAATGTAGTTATGTATTTTTCCTGCATTTGTGTGTGTGTACACTGTAGAGTTTGTCAACATAAAATTTTCTTTGAGTTAATAATAGTCTGAATCTCAGACTAGCCTAAATGGAAATGATATGAGGCTATTTTCTTATCAGAATAGCATCTTGCCAGAATACTTCAGTCTTTGCTATTAAAGATACTAGGGTCCCCTCCATCACCATTTTTCACTTCAGAAAATCTTATCTTTTTTGTCATATCACCAGCATTTTTACATGCTAATGTGATTCCAAGATTTTATTGTAAATTTGCAGAGTACTTGAGGTAATCATAGTGGTATCCTAGAAATTAGTATATCAATGATATTCCTAATTGTTTTCTCATTATATTCCTCTGTTGTTAATTTTTTCCTTGGACTGTTTTCAGAATTAGGAGACGTGACAAAAAAAATTCTTCATCTTGTTCTATCAGAGGTAAAAAAATTTCACCTTTTCTTTTTTTTCTTTTTTTCTTTTACTAGGGAGAAAATTAATTTATAAAATAATTATAAAGAAATTATTCAATTGCAAGGATGAGTTTCACACCTAGGACACAGGTATTTTTTTTTGTGCCTAAGAGTGAAGCTGAAATTAAACTTTATGTCCTGGATGCTTTCATTAAAAAAAAAGAGGGAAAAAAAGTGAAAGCACAGATTTTGAAGCAATAATATGTCTTGGGTTACATGGTAGGTTTCTGTAGTGTAGGATCTGCAGGACTGGCTCCTGTGAGAAGACACCAGGAGCTGTTTATGTGTCAGAAAGAACCAGTTTCAGACAGCTGCAAAATGGATCTGGCACTGCTCAAACTGAGCCAGTCAGCCTTGTTTGTGGCACTTCTGTGATAAAATATTTGGTTAAGGGTAAAAAAAGAATGTACACCATCTGTGAGAGAAAAGGATGAGGAAAATGTGAAAAAACCAACATTAAGGTTTATGAATTAAGAGGGGAAGGAGTTGTTCCATCTCTGGAGCAGAAATTTCTCTGCAGTTCATGGAAAGCCATGTTGGAGCAGATATTCACACTGCAGCCAATGGAGAGTCAATGCTAGGGCAGGAATCACAGCCCATGGCAGTCCCACACTGCAAAACTCTTCTTCTGAAGATTTCAGCCTATAGAAAAGCTCCCCACACTGGAGCAGCTCTTAAAGGATTTTGATCCCATGGTGGATCATGCTAAAGCATGTGGGAAAGAAGTGGAAGAGATGAACTGTTATGTACTGACCAAAATTCCTATTCCCCATTCTCCTGTACTTCTTACAGTGTGGAGGAAGTTTAAAAAACAAGCTGAGCATGGGAAGAAAGAGTGTTGAGGTAAAGAAGAATTTCATTTTGTTTCGCTTTCTCACACTCTCTTATTTCTATCCTACTGTTTTCAATTAGTGAAGAATTAAATTAATATTCCTCAGTTTTAGTTAGGTTTTTTTGCTCATGCAAAAAAGCTCATTCATGGATTTCCCTGCCCTTATCTTGACCTATGAGCTTTTTAGTACATTTTCTCCTCCTGTCCTGCTGAGAGGGGGGAGTAAGAAAGCAGCTTGGTTCATGCCTGGTGGCCAGCAGATGTCAACTCACCAAATCATATTGCTGCAAGCCAGTAAAGAGTGTGGGAAGTAGGTTTGATGCTTTTGTAGGATACTTGTGCACAGATTATGAACTATGGACTTATCTCCAGAGAAAGGTTTAAATGACTTTTTTAAAGAACAGCAGCTTTAAAACACAGAAACACCTCTTTATAAATCAGCTTCAAAAATGTCTCTCTGCATCACTCATAAAACAGTAATGAAGTATATTCACACAGTCTCAGTTCCAGCATTTGAAGTAAAAATAAACAAGGTCATGGCTTTCATTGTATACTGCTAATCCTACAGGCAGCTATGAATAAACCATACACCAATGTCACGTGAAATTATAATCTAGAACAGGAAGGTTTATTAATAGCCTACTTTTTAAAAAGAGTCACAAACAAAAGTAATTAATTGCAAGCAGTCTTAACATGCGCAGACAGAAAGACAGGACAAATTTTAAATGATTTCTCGAAGACTTGTAAGTCACAAGAACTTGTGGAAATCACCAGGGGACACTTCAAATGATTTTTTTTTTTAATAAAATATTCTCTGTTTTGGAGAGAAATATATTCTAACATTAGTTAATTGACACTTCTGAGATAATATTGACAAGTTCATTTGTGTCTTTTGCTCCTGGATAAGACTATGCACCTCAACAGTATCTAAAGTGAATGGAGGTACATGAATTTCAGCACCTCTGGATATCCCAGTATTTTAAAATTCTATAGGACAAATAGTTTAAAATATTCCTTTTGGCTTAATAAATTATATCAAAACACTTCATTTAAAACTTGTGCAGTATTCAATTATAATTTCTCCATAATTAACTAATTATGGTGCTAACTAATTTACTGTACCCAGACAGGACATCATTCTTATAGGATTGTTCTTGGTCTGTATGTCTCTTTCAATGATGTGGGTTCTGGGAGCTGCAGTTCTTAAGCATCCTAGACCATGGAAAGAAAATGCAACCCAAAATACAATACCTACAGAAAATTTAATGGAAGGAAAACTGAATACCTCTTTGGGTTGATGGTTTATTAGACGAAACATTACATATCTGTGAGAATTTTAGCTTTTAGATGTTTGAAAAAGTGATTTTTATACCTGTTGAATGATGATAGAAAGCAAAGGATAGACCAGAATGGGCTTTTAAAGAGCAAAGAATTAACATTGCAATGCTTGCAAATAATTTAAATTAGCTAAAAAAATCTATTCTGTACAAATTTTAAAATTAATTAAAAATTCCCTATTTTCTCGCACATGTCCTGCATCTTTATTATGAGGCTGTGCATTCATGAGCTAATTATTACCTAAGAAAATATCAGAAATATTAAAAGACCATTAACTAAAATATTATCAAAAAAGCAGCTTATTCAGATGATCAGACAGTTAAAATATTATTCTAGGTGTGGGGGACTTTTTTTTTTTACATTTTGGCAAGTTTTCCTCAAGATTGATAATGACAAAAAAAAATAACCAAAACAACAAAACCCAAACCACAATTATCTGAACTGAATAAATAAAAACATGCCATTTCTGTCCCTAAGCTTGTCAGCATTTACCACGAATCATTCTGTTCATTGCTGGAAGCAAACAACTAAGAAAAAAAGATCAAACAGAAGTGCATAACAGCATCAGGGAAAAGCAATCTTCCAGTTCAGTAAAGTTTATTCACTATTTTGCTTGAGATTGTCTATACAGTGGGGAATAATTTTTTTAATTCCTGTCTCTTTTTAGTTTTTTTGTCCCCCTTCCCCCAACCCTTGACTACAGAAATGTTATTTTGATTTGAACTTCTCTTTCTCAAACTGAAATATTTGGCTTATACATTAAAGGAAAGGGTACCTTGATTAGAAGACCAAAGTTATCAAAGTTAATGGGATTGTTTTTAATATTAGTTATATCCCTTATCTCTAGTCCCTTAGCAGTTCTGGAGTGGCTTTTCTTGTCTAACTAAAGAAAACACACTAGATTCAAAGACTTTCATTGAGCTTTGTCATAATTGTCACTTACGCTATAAGGAAAAGCTTACAAAATAATCTTTAGTCCATCAAAAAATAATTTAATTTGAGAAACAAGATCAACAAGACAATAAAAAATTTCTGATGCCTTAAGTCTAAGAGCTAGTAAGCTTTCCAGAGGAAGACACATAGAATAAATTGGAAATTAAAAAATTATAGTATTGTTGAGTGGCTCAGGCTTATTTAATCATTTTCTATAGTAAGAGGAACAAAATTAATTACTAGATTTTTAAGGATTGCTTTCAATACTCATGTCTTTTAAACTACAATGAATAGCCCCAAATAACTACAGCAGGAGTCAATTCATCAAAATGACATTAACATATCAGGAAGAAGACTGAGCCTTCAATTCCTTCAGGCTGCTTATCTATCACCAAAACACACATATTTACAACACCAGCACTCCTGTCTGATGTTGCTATAATATTACTTATTTGACTGTTGAATCGTAATAATTTAGATCAGTGGGGAGAAAAACCACTAATAAGGTATCTATTTTAAGTAGGAAGTGTAACAGGTAAATAACCTTTCAGTAGGGTCTCCTAAATCAAATAAAAATAAATGAAGAAAAAATAAGATGGTAAAAACTTCCTAAGAAAATAGGTACAGAAAAAATGAAAACCAAAAGCAAAACCCAAACAAACAACTAACAGTACTTTTAGCAATACCCCTAACGGTAATTCATTGCAGTTCTCATACCATTCTCATTCACTTACTACCATAACTGGTGGCAACAGTCTAGATAAGATGTATCTTCATCTTAATTGGTCTTAAACAATGCTAAATTATTTTAATATTATTCATTTTAGCATATCTACAATTTAAAATATTTTGAAAAAACTAGCACAATCTGTGATCAAAATGAGATTTCTTAAACAATGGTTGAATTTTAGTGAAGAATCAAATTTTGGTAGTATAAGAATAGACTTTCACCATCCCAATAAACTGTGAATGTGAATAACAAATTAAGACTGACCAGTAGAATTTCAAAAACTTTAAGGTAGCCTAACAAAAAGGAATAAGAAATATTGAGTAGTACAAGTTATACCCTGCAGCCCTCTAAGGATCAATGTATCTAAACTAGATACTGAAAAAACTAAAATGAGCAAACAAACCAAACAGACCTTAAACCAGCAATAGACAGTGTATCTTTATCTATTTGAAAGTTACTCCTGGGTGCTGTCATGGAGAACAACAGAAAATAACATTTCTTATCTTTAACCTCACTATTAATAGTTTATACCTTTAATATTGGACACAGATGATGTTGAACCAAATGTAAAGGGGGAAAAAACTAGGACTAGTGGGGATAATATTTATTTGATCCACATCTGAATTACTAATAGAGCCCTTTATTTCTAGGGGTTTTCTGAAAAAAAAAAAATCCAAAATAACAGTTCTTAGGATTAAATTCTTCAGAGATCAAAATGTATTTGTATGTGAATGCTACTTTGCTCAATATTAGAAAAAAATAATATATAATTCTTTAATATCTGGGGAATTAGGAAGAGAAATAAACCCAGAAATGAAGATTTTTAGATTACTATTTTTCTAATATGGGTTATAAAAAGCTCTGCTTTTGATCCATCTCAGTTCTTTAGAAGGCAAAGACAAATTTCAGAAAGTGAAGTTTCTAGATCAAATTTTTTCACAGGATAACAGGCGAAGGGCAAATAAACGTAGACCTACCAGGAAGCATAAAAATGTGATGGAAAACATAAACTTTCAGCACGAGAAGGAGTTTTCATTATTTCACTTTTTTGTTTTTATATATTTTTTTTTTTTAAGAAAACTTGCATTGTAATTTTTTGGGGTTTTGTTAAAGCATTTTTCCATTCTGCCCAGTTACTCCCCCTTTACTAACATTAACAGCAAAATCATGTAGCTCATTCAGTCAGTAGAATGGAGTGTAAAATAAGTATAGAATAATAACTTAATTGTTTTGTGAATCTACTTTTCAGGGTACCACAATTTTGGGGGGAAATATTGGAATCAACAACATCAGAAATCTAGTTGTTTTCACATTTTCATAGAGTGGAGTGTTTGAACACATATCTTTAGTGACAGTGTAAGACAACTTAGTCTTCAAAAGTTGGTGTTTTGCCTGATCCCCTCAATTTTGTATTTTAGCCTTTTAATGACTTTGACATTAATGTTCTCCCGTAAGTATTTTACTAACCTAGATGAAACCTGTTTTTCTAGTAGTCTTTTGGTAGGGATTTTTTTGGTGAGTTTTTTTGTTTGGTTGGTTGATTTGAGAAACAAAAGTAGAGAAAAACAATGTATCCAGAAGAAATCCTATATTTGTAATATAAATTTACTGCAATGTGTTTACATGAACATGCCCCTTCCTCTGCCACCCCACCTGTTTTTTTGCAGATATTAGTGCTCAACATCTTTCTGAGGGTAACATGCTGTTAACATAGTGTTATGAGGTTGACAAATGGTAGCACAGAATGAGATTCTCTTTATTCTAAATTCTGGTTAAAATATGCTAATAATTTCAAATGTTATTCTACTATTATTGTTATTCTAGTATTATTTATCTAAGTAAATATAGTCTGCATTTATATGAGATAATTAAAATATGTTTATAGAGAAAAAAAATACAAGGCCTTTTTTTTAGATTAAGATCAAACTCTATCCAGAATTTAATGTATAGCTTGACATTAAGTAATAAGAAGGATACTTTGGTATTTTTGTATGAATGTACTTGTTTGCTCACAAATTAGCAGATGAAAACACTACAAAGGAGATAGTTGTGTTCTTTAGTTTGGTATGTAATAGAAATAAGAAATACAGTGCTTGATTTTTCTGCTTTCCAGAATTTACCTGGCAGGATTTTGTAACACTTAATCAGGTACAAACGTTTTTGGGAAACTAGGAGAGGTAACTCTGTTACATGTCTAAGTCACTATGTGTTAGAAAATAGCTGAAGAATAGTGCAGCATTCTTAAGGTACTTTACTGCTCCTTTGATACTGAGAACTTTTACCTCTATTTGAAGGATACATCCTTGTTACCTTAATTTTACAAGAAAACACGTTAGGGGTTTTTTTTTAGGTTTGTTTACTTTTGTTATTGGTCATTTTTTTGTTTTAATCAAAGGACAGAAGATCAAAACTAAATTCCTGTAAAATGTAAAGTGATGGGATTTTTTTGTGTGGGAAGATATGCAAATCTGTGAAAGTGTGGATACACATATGTTCAGACAAAGATTTCACACTTATATTAGAACCCTCGCCTCAATTACACAAGTAATTAAATTAGTGAGGAATTTTCACCAGTACATTTTTGAGAAATTATTGTTATGATGGTGTCTGATATGAACAGACTGAACTTTCAGATCAAAGTCACAAGGAAAGAGCCCACAAGATTCCTGAGACTGAGGTATGTCCTCATTATTGGAGATATAGAAAAACTAGTTGCTGTGATGTTTTAGGCAGAGCATTTTCCACACACAAGACAGGAGTTCCAGCTAGGAAAGAGGCACATTCGTCCTGCTACTTTCATAATCCCCCTGCACACAACTTGCAAACAAACTAAAGCTGGGGGTTTGGTCTTGGTTTTCTACCCTGTTTAAAAAATCCAAACAAATACCAAGTGCAAAATCACAACCTTTTTTATCACACACACACACACACACACACACTCTCACAAAAGAAAAAAATAGTGCCAAAGAAGTAGGTATTGAGGCCAGTCCTACAGATAGCTTCATTTAAATGCATCTACAGTGTGGCTTACTTTTGCTTTGTTATTATAGCTTGCAATGTGATTTGATAAGAACAGTTTCCTCTGCTGTTCACCTCTATCAGTGCAGCACTTGATTAAGTGATTCTTATCAGGTACTGTAGGAACATCACCCAACAGGGGTCACATTTACGTACTCTACAGGAAAAGAACTTTTTAGTTGTTAAGTGCTCTAATAGTTCACAACCTGCTGTGAAATATATGTGAAGAGACATTAGCCACCTACCTGTGCTAAGAATGTAAGGAAGACTGAAAGACTGTTGTACAAACTGGCAAAATAATTGAAACTTAACAAGGAACTTCTCAAGGCAGAAAATGACCTCCTGTTGCAGTGTCACTGAATTTCCACTCTTCATCAGACGGCTTGAAAAATGAAACAGTGCTCTTTGTGCTCTTGGCAAAAAGAGCAAACCAATCCTACTGAGCAGTATTTTTTACCGAGTATTGATTACCTCTAAGTGTGGGTTACTAAATTTTTTCAGCATAAAATATTCAAGCAGCATTCTCTAGCTGACTTGGAATTTTTTTTCCAACAAAGAAGAGATAGAAAATTCTTTCCTTGAATAGACAAAATGTCCTTTTAATGAAAATTAATCCAAGTTAAAATTAATTCTGCAATGTTTTGGTAAAATAAACTGGTGGATTCAAGCTCACTTAGAGAGGCATGCATATACTTTAGCCTCTGCTCCTTCCACTAGATGAATTTATCTTGACCTTTGACTGACAGAAAATCCTAACCTGGCTGAAGCCTACACTGTGTTGGCAAAAATTTTGTTAACAAAAGTTACTGGAATGATCTGTGCCAGTTTTAACTTGCATGATTTTTCTCAATATTTGGTTAAGTCTTATGGTATAATCTACACGTGACCACATTTCTTCTTAAAAATGTTGTCCATTTAAATCTATGTCACATTAATAAAGTAGGCATAAACAGAGCTTATGTATCCTATTACTGAGTCATTTAAAATGTAAGATGAAGTGTTCATGAAAGGATAATCTTGGAGCTGTCAATTTGCTTAGTTTTACTGTATATTGCAATGCATTTTATATGAGATAACTACAATTAATCATGCATTACATAGGTACTAGGCAATTATTAGTTCAGCTAAAATTTTTGCAAGGAAGTTGGAATTTTCATCAAATGTTAATATATTTAAGAGCTCAATTGTCATTCAAGTTTCAGCAGTCCATTTTTTTCCCTCAAAATCTTCTTTGTAAACTTGAATTTGGCAGTTTATTTCTGCCAGCATGAAGTAAAAGTTGATGTAAACAGCAGAGGTTCAATATCTGGCTTAGCATAAGAAAGTGCACTTTAGGCAAACAGCAATGTCTCCTTCTGTCACATAACATCTGCTGAAGCACACCAGAGGATTCAATGCTGTCAGGCTCTCAGCAAAACATACAAGGGAGGAATGGGATGCTGCTCTTAGGGAATAGGGATAGGGTGAAAACATTTCCAGAAACTGGTACAAGGTTTTGGGTGTTACAGAATTTACCTCAATAACTGGGACACAATATTTGTTGTCTTCCATTATTGTGCTGACCTTCTTTGTCCCATATTGAATGTGGGGAGAAAAAAAGAAGATTCCAAGTTGAAGGAACCCACATTGTGGGTTTCCTTCAACTTGGAATGTTCTCTTTTTGTAGAAAAAAGAAGATTCTTTGTGTTTCCTTTTGTAATCTACCTGACTTTCTTGTTTTCCTATGATATGGGGAAGAATATTATCCTTCACGTGGAAGCATATTATTATAGTGTATATAACTACGGTGGTTTTTTTCACTCATCAAATCTGCATAGTCTTTGAAGTTCTTTATTTAGTCTTGCACTTGATATAGAAATATATATAAAAAGCCCTGGTAAAGAGAAATCTTAAAGAGTTTATGAGATTTCTGCTGCCTCACCCTTTTGACTTGGGGATTTTAGATATTACTTCAGTGGAAAATCTAAATTTTTCAAGATGTATTTTTTGTGTTTTGTTTGTCTTGAGATACATGATGGATTAAAGATTTCAAAGAGGTTATTGCTCCAGAGTGGTGAATATCTCTTCTGTCAGGTCTTAATAATTAGCAAGGAAAGCATTGTGGTTGATTTGCATATTTATGTAAATTGGTGTAAGGAGAGGCTTCAGTCAGGATTGTCATATTACAATAACAGGGAAGGAAGAGTTGTACCCACTTGTAGAGTAAAACACTTGTTAAGATGACAGATATGAGCAGATAAACTGTCTATACATAATCCAAAATGACAGGGCTGAAACTGTCCCCTGAAATAAACTAAGTATCCATAATCTTGAAAAGAAAATGAGTCTGGGAAGATTAGAATCTAAATGAAACCTTGAATAAATCCCAAACAAGGTTGTAAGTATAAAGAATGGCATTCTTCCCCAGCCAGTTGCTCTCTTTAGTGATAACAGGGCTGGTATTGAAGAGGTACAAAAAAGCTACACTCCAGTAATTTATCTACAGCTTCTCATCTGGATGAAACAGGAAGAGAGAGTGTTCTCTCAGATTTGACATTGGGGTAAACAGAGAAAATTACTTTTTCCTCTTTTATGCCACCTTTTTATTTAAAAATCTTAGTAACTCTAGTGGGGAAAGTAATTTCAATTTGCTTTTACTTAAACCTGGCTTCTTGCAAACAATTATAAAATCACTGGTAAACATTAAAGCACTATAAGTCTTTTGAATTACCTGCAACTGAAAGCCAGAATACAGGAGCATACTGGGACATCTCAGATCTCCAAAATATTGTTTCAGGTAACCTTAAAAGTAGCAATATACAGCTGCAGCTGCTCTGTGTGATTTGGGAGGTAGCAGCACAGTCTTCATTTTGGAAGAGATTCAGATGATTGCTGCTATCCACTATGACACTGGCAGCAGGTTATCATCAGCCATCTTACAAAAAGACTCTTGATACTTTCATTTACTTTAAATGGGAAAGACAAAGATCACTTCTGAATAATTTATTAAAATAGGGAGATAAACGAAAAGGATCACAAAACAATGGAAACTGCTATTTATGGAAAACTATCACAATGGACTCAAGGTCTTGACACTCTAGCTTGATTTCTTTCTGGTTTCATGAAAATACAGAGACAAGAAGTGTACAGTAGAGAGAACAGTTAATTTTACCAGTGCAGGAAGAATTTCAGGTAAATTTATTGTACTTTCCTTCAAGTTGCTATTGGAAACATTTTGAGTACAGGAGAACAGTAGGTTTTTAAAACTGTATAGAAAATCCATATCTTTAACGTCACCAAGATCACATTTGCTCTCTGTAAGGACATAACAAAAAAACCCCAAGCAGCAGAAAATTGTTTCTAGTTTTTCTAGGCTAAATGTCTTTTCTGGTTGGAGTCTAGTCTCTTCTTAATTTTTCTCCTGAAATAAACAAAAATCCCTTCAAACAAAAAGGCAAGATTACAGTGTTTGATACATGTCTAAAATAGTCATTTTACTGAATAACTTGTTTCATAACTCTAACAGTATTTTCACTCTTAAGTCATTCATGTGGGAAATACATATCCTTTCCTTTAAAAATTACGCTGCTATTGGAGTCAGTTGTAAAACACTGAACTAAAACATATCTTCATTTCAGGATCTTACTACAGTAATATTAATAAAAATTAAGGTCTGATTTCTTTTCCTAAAAATTGCCTCAGATAATGACTTTTGTTTTCAGTATTTCCTAAGGTGAAAAGTAGAATCTGACATTTGTAAGTGGAACAGACCTTAAACACACATTAAGGATTGCTTTTATTACCCTCCTCTTAATCATCTTCCATAAACTACTGCAATGTTTATTTTTCACTATTCATTCCAAGCTTCATGTCCACTGCATTTAACATTTATGTGGTGTCCTAGAAAAACACAGTAACATTGCATATGTATTGTTATGCTTTTAAGTAATATAAGTATATTGAGAAATTATGGAAAATCAAATAATAGATTCTTATGTTGGTTGTCTAAGCTTACTATGCTTTTGGCATCTAAAGAGATCTTCCAGAAGCCAAAGGGCTACTAAAACTTGCTTGTCATATTGACATTGTGACCTCAAAACCAGACCAGCCAGGAGTGGCAAAATGAAATAGTAGAGATGGATATGATTGAGAAAGCCCAGAAAGCAACTTTAATAACAGAGCAACACAACAAAGGACAGAAGCCATGCATGGTATAGGGCAACCTCAAAAGACCCAGCAAGCGGGCAAATGTAACAGTATATAACCTCTGACAGAAGAGTGCACCAATGAACATTAACATTACCTTATATGTAAAACACTGCTAACCAATCATAAACAAGAACTCATAACATAATCTTATATGGCATAATGGCATTAACATAACTATACCCACAATCTTATCCTTCTCACCATAACCCAACTATATGTTTCCCTTCTTTACATCACTCTTCCCAAGGCCCTAAGTAGATGCCTTTGCTGTTAATGAAGGTGAGCTCACCATCCATCCCAACCAGACAAACTCCCGCACTTGCTAAGAGAAATAAATGTCTGCTTTTTACATATACATATACATAAACATATGTACATTGTCATCACAAGTCAAGGACCCTTCATTTTTTGTAACCTTGAAGGCTGCATGCTGCATATCTTACTTTGTGTAAGACACAGAGTACAGCCACAGATGAAAATTATCTGATGCTCCTGTGCTGTGCAGAATCCCTTCCTGGCCAGAGGCGCAAGCATTACTGGGTACCAAGGGAAAGGCAGCTCTTTCGTCTGTGTCACCCTGGAAACAGGAAAATCAGTCACATCTTCATTCTTAACAGTGTTCTTTTCCTTTTCCTTCTGTTTCAAGAGAGTTCTATGTAAAATTGAGAGAGATTCTCCTCGTAGGGCTGGTGGTAACTATTCAGCCCTCAGGGAAAATGTAGGGGGGGTCTAAATGAGAGAGAATAGAACAGCACGGCATTACCAAAACCAAGAAAGAAATTGAGAGAAATGTATTTAAGTCAGCTACCAAAATGCATTTCAAGCAGTCTTTGAAAGGGTTAAAAAAATCCAAGAATCCTCACTTCTCCAGGCAGCATTTATTGATATGGCTATAGCTGACAAACAGCTATTTTAGAATTTGTCTTCCTTTCTTTTCATAACTTGACTGATCCATCTTTATTGCATTCACTGCTCATTTTCTGTGTCTCTTCCTACTTTTTCTCCTGAAATACTAATGGATTATATATTTCCCATCTTCTCTTCCTACAGTAATCTCTTTTGCTGGTAAAGATTGGTATGTGAGAATGCTATTACTGTTAAGATGCCAAATATAAGATAGAAAGAAAAAAAGGAGTAATGGGAAAATGTTTTTTTTTGTCTTAAAGTGAAAGAAACAAAAGAACATGTTTTACATTGAGACAGATGGGGCTTTGTTATGAATGGGACAGAAAGATGTGGCCAGTGATTGTAAGCTTGAACATGTGCATTGAAACCAATGAATTCTGCTCCTCCACAAGATTTTGATAGTCACAGAAGCAGTGACTCCTGTCTCTTTCCCACTTTGGATGTTGTGATTTAACCCCAGTCAGAAACTAAGCACTACACAGCCACTCACTCAATAACCTCTATGCTGGTGGGATGAGGGGAGGCTTGGAAAGGTAAAAGATGGAATCCGTGAGAAACTCAAGGATTGTAGTAAAAACAGTTTAAACTTTATTAGGACTCACATACCTGTCCTTAAACCCACCTGAAAAGAAATTAGTTTTTCCACTTGTAATGAATTTTTTCAGAAGATGAAATATAATTCTGACCTGAGTCATTGTGATGGGGAAAATGACTGATGGATAGTGTAGGTCTGTGGCTAAACTGTCATCAAAGCTTGAGAGAGACTGGACTGTACAATCAGGTTTATGACCACTTACAACCCTTTTGTTGTCTCTAGCAAATCCATGACCCAACTACATATAATACAATGTGTAAAAATGAGCTGGACCAAATTTCCCAAACAAAGTAACGTTCATTTCAAGAGTTATTTTATTTTGACTTTCATTATTTTTATTCAAAATTTTGTTTAGATATAATTTAGTTGTATCTGTTATTTTTCACAATAACATTCCTACTGAGTTTCCGCATGATGCTTACCACAATGCTTTCTTTATTATTATTGTTGTTATTATTATTATTATCATTATGACAGCTACAGCTGGTCTGTAAGCTGCAAAGCCTAGTTTGTTAGAGAATAGAAGTAAACTACTCCCTGGGTATGATAATGATAGGTTGGATTCAAACTCAAACAGGGGACCCCAGGCAATCCCATTCAATCCCAAATAGAGATGTATCATGGGCCAGTGAGCTGGGCAGTGCTGACACCCCAACTAATCACATGTGTAAGCACAGGAAATTTGAAGCCCTTATAAAAGGGGTACCTCTTAGTAAAATTTGGCTGTTGTCGTATGAATTTGTATTGTACAATACTGTATTGTATTCAATATTGTGTATTCAGTCACATGCCCATCTCCAAAACGGTGGCAATTATTATTCTTTTTACCCACAAGTTTAGCAAGTTCACAGACAATACAAAACTGGGAAGAGCTCCTGACTCCCTTAAAGACAGGGAGGTCCTGCAGATACACCTCAGCAAATTAGAGAGATGGACAATCACCAGCTATATGAAGTTTAACAAGGGCAAGTGCCAGATCTGAACCTGGAGTGGGGCAACTCTGGATGTATGGACAGACCGGGGAATGAGCTGCTGAAAAGCAGTGTCATGGAAAAGGACCTGAGAATCCTGGTCAATGACGAGTTGAATTTGAGTTAGCAATGCCCAAGCAGGCAGGAGGGTCTACCCTGTCCTGGAGGGCATCAGGCACAGCATTGCTAGCTGGGTGAAAGAGGGCATTGTCCTGCTTTACTTTGGGCTGGAGCAGCCTCACCTTGAGTGCTAGGGACAGTTTTGACACCAAAGATAAGAAAGATATAAAGCTATTAAAGAGTGTTAAAAGGAGTGACAAGGTTGATGAAGGGTCTGGAGGGGAAGCCTTATGAGGAATGATTAAGGTCTGGAGAAGATCTGGAGAAGAGGAGGAAAGAACACCTCATTGCAGTCTGCAAATTCCTCATGAGATGAAGAGAAGGGGCAGACTAACGTACACCTTGGCCGGGTTTTGTGGTATCCCCAGCTGGCTGGCACAGGTCCGGATAGTGCAGTTGGGTTCAGCACAGCCTGTCTGGGCTCCCAGGCTCCCAGACATAGGCAACCTTAGCAATAGTTCAGCTCTAAAGTGATTTCAGCTCTGAGGTGATTTACAGCTCTTTGCTTGCTAAGTGCCTTAGGTAGACTCAGGGAGAGAGAGGAGAAGGCTGTATGAGGTTCCACAGACATGTCTTTATTGGAGTCTTCTGTGAAGGTTCTCAGTGATAGATTCTTCTGCCAAACTACGCAAAAGTAGGGCTTTATATAGGGTACAGGAGTTCTAGAAATTATCTAATAGTGAGGGTCAAGGTGAAAGTGACCTATAGTCTTACAGGGAGATAAGCAAGAGTCCAATGGCAGGAGAGTGGCTTCTAAGGTCCAGTCATCATGACTCGGCATTTCCTATCTTAGGCTGCTGACAACCAGGGAGGCGTTATAGGCCCTGTGCCTACTACAACTCTTCTCTGTGAAGAGCAGTGATAGGACCTGAGGGAATGGCCTGCAGTTGTGTCAGGAGAGGTGTAGGTTGGATATAAGGAAAAGGCTTTTGACGCAGAGGGTGTTTGGACTCTGGAACAGAACCCAGGGCAGTGGTCACAGCACCAGCCTAACAGAACTCAAGTATTTGGACAACACTCTCAAGCACACAAAGCTCCTGGGAAGGTCCTGTAGGGGTAAGAGTTAGACTCAATGATTGTCCTGGGTCCCTTCTGACTCAGCACATTCTGTGATTAAGTCATTTTCATATTTACTTCATTTTTTTTCTTTCATACAGCAAACAGTATCCTGTATGTAAGGCTTTAGACTCTTGGATATGGAGAAAAATCTATAGACAGGAAGGGCAGGGTAGCCTGCAATACTTCTGTCATTCCAATACCATCTCCGCACTGAGAAGAATATTCTGCTTGGCCAAAACACTTTAGGATTCATTTGATGCTTTGTAAAATTCATAGCAACATTTGATAAGCTAGAATTCCAATCAGTAACTAACTAACATTTCACTAATTAGATAACTTGAAAAAAAAAAAGTCATTATGTTGGTTTTCAGTGTTCTTCCTAATTCCTAACTGGCTTTAAAGATAAACTCTCAGAAAATTCTTTTAATACTGATAGCTAAATGAATAAGCCATAAAAAATTGTACCTAAAGAATTATTTTTATCTGGTATATTTAATTTAAAGAAACCACTCCGCCCAAATTTCTCAGACTTAAAAAACCAACATTTTTTTAAGGTGGATTTGAACAGAGTGATTGGGGAAATCTGAGACATTTCAAGAGATGAAACTATATTCTATAATTTATAAAGGTCTTCTTGCCAATTATGTCACAGTAATAGTGACTTATGCCATAACTTTGGATTATTAATCTTATTTTTATCTCATTGTGGTGGTTTTGCGTGGGAGGCATTTACTTTCCTCTCAAATTCCAAACCACATTATGCTTTTGTAGGTGCTTTTGGTAGCCTCAGGAAAAATAATGATGGTAATTATTTTCTTTCTGTTTGTTATTTGGTGGATGAATTTCCACTGAAATAATAGGTCAAATCTGACAGAAGTAGAAAAAAATAGGAAATATATTACATACTGTCCTTGAAAATGCCAGAATTCTAACATACTCTGACTTTAAATTTTGTGATTCAAAATTCCCTGCATACTTAATCAAAATGTCAGTGTTAATAACTGTATCTTTCAGTTGTAGCATCTTATTGGCATCTAATGCTATTCATATTTTCAGCATTAATTCATGTAAACTTCCATTAGGTCTGTATGCTAATATTAAGTAAATGTAGTGCAACCATTTGGTATGTTTACAAGAAGGATTATTTACAAGAAGTATTATTAGTATTTCTCACTAATTATCAAAGATCTAAATCTAATTATTTTGAAAGATAACCAGGAAGACGAATAAAAGATAAGTAATGTCAAATATGGAGAAATGACAACAAAATACAATCCAAAGCAGTTTTAGAGCTTTACAGCTATTCCAGTTGGTTGACAAATATTAACATTTATGAACTTCTGTAAAAAAGTCAGATTGGTAAAAGGGCCATATTGGCATTAAAGATGTGTTTAAAACTCAAATTTAATTCAGGTGGTTATTTAGTACAAAAAAAATAGGTAGTTAGAGAAGAACTTTCTTGTTATATTTGACTGGAATATGATAAATGTTATTTCATTGCTTTTATGGTTTTTGACATCTCCCTGAAGGGTTCTGTAATCCTCTTCCAAAGCCTGACCTCCATTTCAGAAATCATATAATTTCTATTTCCTCAGGAATTCCAAGAGGAATTCCTCCTTCAGCAAAGTTGTTTTTTTGCCCTGCTTGCTTGATTTGCAACACGAGTGAGTTCTCTGCTCCTCTGCTTTTAAAAAGTGGTTCTTAAAAACTGATCAGTACAAATGGATTCCTAGGCCCTCATAAAGCCATTCCCAGAGGACACTGCTAAGTAGCTGCCTGAATAGCTTAATATTTCCTCTCTTGAGATCTCAGATTGCAACTCTAATGATCTTACTCCCCCTTACAACAAACATTTTTAAACTCAACCACCTCTTGATCACTGTGGCCAAGATTGCCAACCTACCAGCACATCTCCCATGAATCCTTGTCTCACTGAATATTTGTGACAATAAATTATCTTCAATGAATTTCAGGAATTTTCTGGAATTGCTTATCACAGCAGTATAGTATATCCAGCCAATGTACTGGAAGTAGAAAACTCCCATAAAGGAAAAGGGCCACCAATGCAGAAATTTCTTATAATTTGCCTATAGAACACCTCATCAGTGCTGGCCTGATTATTAGTCACAGACATGCTCTACAACATCTGCATTGTTTTCCACCCCTTATTTCTCATCCAGAGGCTTTCAACCACATAACCCTTAACCGTAGTGGTTATATACACTCAAAACTCTCCCTTGTATATAGTGGAATTCTTCTACTTTGCTTGCACTGCCTATCCCTCTTGGGCAGGTCTCCATCACAGTACTCCAAATTATGGGACTTATTCTACCAACCCTGACTAATATCAATGGAATAACAGATTTTTTTTAACAGACCAACTTGTCCAGTCCTATTTGTGCAAATCTCATACTATATGCTTTGGTGTATGACTGTTTAACATGTTCCCTGGATAAGTATAAATGCTCTCATTACCATTGAGACGATGCTGTACCAAACTTTGTCTTACCTTTAGCTCTTCTGATGTTATTAATTTTCCCCATAAATTGTGGTTTGAAGTCCCATTAAGCAGTCCTGCCAGCTTACAAGCAAAGGGACATTTTACCCCACTGGGACAGGTGAATCCCATCAGGCCTCAAGGTACTTTGCACTTGAAAGTCTCTTCTATCAATATAAAAATCAAAGTTCAGGAGTAGGCACCAGTTCTGGAGCTGGGTTTTGATGTACACCTGTATCTTCCAGTGTCTCTCCCCATTAATGGGAGGATTAAGGAAAACATCACCTGTGCTCTTGAATCATTTTTCTCAGGGCTCCGGTATCTCTCTTGGTTGATCTTTGATGTCTTATTGCAATACAATTTGTAACAGAGCAAGAGTGTGTCAAATCAAAAGACTGTACTGTGCTTATCAGTTTTCTGGTGACAACCTTGATTTGGGTCCCAGGGAGACAGAAGAGTTCCCTGAAAAGAAAGCCCAGTCTGAAGGTGGATGCCTCCATTCTGCTCAGGTGAAGCCACCTATAACATGGCCCTTCTTCTTAGTCTTAATGCAGATCTTGGCAAAAAGGGCTGGTTAATCTGGCCTTGGTAAAAGATTCTTCCTTTTCTACTTTGTCATGACTTTCCTCGACTATTCACAGCCTAATACCTATTCTGTAAAGGTATAAAAGGGTAACGGCTGGAGAGGGTAAGGAGGTATTCCCCTGGCAGCTCCACAAACTACTTACTACTTTTTCCTTAGTAATATCACCATCATCATGACACAAAACAGATATTGGACGTATCCACGCTGAATTGATGTCTGTGTATCAGAAATGTTAGACCAGGTTTCCATTGTTCTTTCTCTTTCTCAGACTCTGAAATATTCCTCAGTCTGCCCTCTGACTGAGAAAAACAGTTAATCTACATGAGTGTACTTCCCAAAAGCATTCCAGTTATCATCCATCTCCAGGCATATCCTGAAACCTAGTTAGTTGCATGCCACTATAGGTGCTTTGTCTCCATGTCTGTATTGGTTCTAGAAGCTCTGGAGAAGTAGAGGACTTTTTTTTTTTTTTTTTGTGATCGTAATGCTGCCACATACTTGCCTGCTGGGAGATATATATATGTGCATTTATGTAAATTAACTGGACTGAATTTTTAACCCTGTTTAAATGATCTGAATGGATCAGTTTGGACTGAGTCTGTTGCTGGCTTGAACAATAAATAAGTGTGGTCTGACCAGCTCAGGGAGGAGCACCTGTTTACCTCTTCATATGCTCATGTATGCCTCATATTGCTTTCCACCACTGCCACCACTGCTGCTCCTCACACTCCTCCAGTACAGCATTCCTTGTAGTTCAGTGAAGCACCATGCAAAAAGAACTTTAAAATACACATTTTAGTGGATAAGATAACAAATTTTAAGATTCTTCCATGGCTTGAAATATCTGTGATAGAAGGCATTATATAAAATTTCAAAGGTTTTGATATAAATTAAAAAAGAGTGCAATTATTTTAAACATATACCATTACTTACTGCTAAGTGAGTAAGAACTTCAAACAAGATTTATTTTCCAGAATATGTGATAGCCCTTCTCACATGAGAATTGTTTCTGAGATGACTTTTCCTATTTTTTTAAAAAAGGAATAAATGCAAAGAAAAGTCAGTTTTTGGCTGCCATCTTGTGTGACAAGATGAGACCACTCACTTTCAGAAATGCAACATGAACCATAACTGCTTTCCTTGACTGTCTTTTATCAAACTGGGAAAAGATGGTTTGTGTTCAGAGTAAAAAACCATGCTTTTAGGGAAAAAACAGACAACGGGAGGCATAAGACTTAAATTTATAAGATTGGAAATAGTTAGGTTCTCCTACCTAAAACAATTATTTGTGTATCTTTAGTGCAGAGGTTTTAAAGTCAAATTAAAAAAGGTTTCTTGTTAAAAAAAAAAAATTTCTGTAGGACAGGCAAGTCCTTATCCATGACTCACATGAGCTTAAGAGAGTATTGGGTACAGTTTACATTGCCTCTATTCACTTTTTTTTGACACTATCTACTGCAGTCTATTCTTCGAAATAACTGCATTATGTTTACACTTCGGTTTAAAGACATGAGGAGGCATTTCTGATTGTTGCATAAGAAGAAAGGTGTTATTGTTACAACTCCTTAATGTCTTTCTGCTTTCAGACACGTGTGAAACACAGTCTGTAGGAGTGTGTGAGGATGGGTATTTTAACGACAATCTAGGTCATGTCTTTATTATCACTGCTGAGCTGCTTGTATTGTCAGTGCCCATGAAGCAAAGGAGACAGCTCGTCAGAGTGCTCAATGATAAAGTAATGCAACAATTAACAAAAGGCAGAACAGAAATGTATTAGCAAGACATATATTTTTTGTAACGCAGCCCAGCAGGAAAAAGGTGCCAGGTAATTACTGCAGATTGTGACATTAGCTTTCATAACACATGTGTTTGCATACCTCTCTGGCATCTCCTTTTGCATTGAACTCTCTTTTGATCAATCATACAGGCAAAGAGATCGATTAGATATGCAAACTGGAGCTGGAAAAAGAAAGCAAGCACAGGAATGGAATATCGACCTGTGTCTACCTGCCAGCAGACTAACAACATGTTCTAATTAATTTTTATCTAATTCAAAGAAGCGACTGTGGGCAAGCTTCCAAGGCCCATAGGCATTGCAGCTTGTGGCGAGATTTTTGCCACTCAGGATGTTGTTCTTGCTGTCCATCAATCTCTTAGATGCTTTCTGTTCCATTTTCTTCTTAGATTGATCAAAATTGCATTAGACAGAACAGATTGCTGTGCATATAGTTTAAAAATATACCTGTAAGATAATCTCCAAAGGCATTTTTCATTGAATCAGTAATTTATTGTGCCAATATTTTCATTATTACAGACTATTCTAATTTCATCTTTCAGGAAGATTGAAACTGAACTCTTGTTAAACACCACTATATGGTAATCTAGCAAGAAGCCAATGTATAAATTCAGGTCTCTTTCTGAAGGGATAAACTGTTTACTATGTCAGCTGTACTATGCACATTGTATAATTCCCTTAATATTCTACATTCTACAACTGTGAGCTGTAAAAAAACAAATAAACAAAACCAACAAAACAAACAAGCAAACAAACCTAATGCCACAAAAGATATGAGTGCAAATAGCAAATTACAAGCATTACTTTGGGGAAGATATGATCTTGTATTCCTGAATTTTCATAACTTGTTTGTTTTTTGGGTTTTTTTCAGCAATTTTCTCCAAATGATCAAAAGCTATAGCTAGTAAAAGTGTACCAACTCAAACAGAACCCTCCAAGAAAAATGCTTCTGTCCAGACCCCTTCCTTTAAGTACTACCATCAGTAGTACCAGGGGATGTTGTAAAAGACACATGCCTGTGGTGCAAACTGGTGAATGATCTCCTCTGTCTGGTGGCTGAGCTTAAGGGCGAAGTAGAAAGACCAAGGTTTATTAAGGAAAGTGAAAGGGAAATAGATGGGTGGAGTTTTCACCCTTCCATCTCTGAGAGAAGCTCACCAGGAATCAAAGGACTCCCTTGCCTCCTATCCACAGGCAGTAGGAGAAGACCTAGTTAATGAAGGGGAGTGGAAATGGGTCTCTCCTCAGGGAGGTAATGAAAATTCCTCCTAACCTCCCATCACCTACCCAGATGGCATTTCAGAATAGGTATGAGGCCCTAACTCCAGAGGGTCAGCCAGATGACATTGAAGAAAATAATCTGCTTGGAGAGACACCCAATTATACTTTATCTATCAGACAAATCACTCCCTCTAGCATTAAAGAGAAAAGAAGGGTAGTCGTAGTAGGTGACTCCCTTTAGAGGTGGGAACAAAGGGCCCTGTATGACAGTTGAACCCATCCCCAGGGAGGTCTGCTGCCTTCCTGGGGCCTGGGTAATGCATGTCACCAGGAGACTCCCTGGGCTGATTCAACCCTCTGATTATTACCCACAGCTGATACTCCACGCTGGCAGCGATGAGATTGAAAAAAGAGCACCAGGGCAATTAAAAGGGACTTCAGGGCTCTGGGTCAAGTGGTTGCTGGGACAGAAACACAGGTGGTGCTCTGCTGAGTCTCTTCAGTGGCATGAACAGATGAAAGGAGCAGGAGAACATGCATTATCAACAGGTGGCTGGAGGGCTGGTGCCATCAGCAGAATTTTGTGTTCTTTTATCGCGGGGCAATTTTCACAGCATCTGGCCTGTTAGAGCCAGATGGGCTCCATATATCCGTTAAGAGCAAAAGGACTCTAGCCCAGGAACTGACAGAGCTCATTGAGAGGGCTAGGTTCAAAGGGGGAAGGGGATGCAAGAAGGCTCTTTAGAAACAAGGCCAAGGGCTTTAAGACAGTCAGGGATAAAACCAGCAGCCCCGTTGAAGTGCATGTACACTAATGCACACAGCATGGGTAACAAACAAGAGGAGCTAGAAGCCATGGAACAGCAAGAGACCTCTGACATAGTCTCCATCATGGAAATGTGGTGGGATGACTGACATAAGTGGAGCACTGCAATGGATGGCTATAAGCTCTTCAGAAGAGACAGAAGAGGGAGAAGAGGTGGAGGGGTGGCTCTTTATATTAGGGTGGCTCTTGATTCCATGGAAATTGCCTATGTGAAAGAATCAGGGGGAAGGCTAATAAGGCTAACATCCTGGTGGGAGTCTGTTGTAGACCACCCAACCAGGAAAAAGAGGTGGATAATTTATTCCACAAGCAGCTGGAGGATGTTTCAAGATCACCAGCTTGTTGTTCTTAACCTACCAGACATCTGCTGGGACCTCAACACAGCAGAGAAGAGGCAGTCTAGGGGGTTCTTAGAGTGTGTGGAGGGCAACTTCTTGTCACAGCTGGTCAGTGAGCCTGCCAGGGGAGGGACTGCACTAGACCTGCTGTTTGCAGAGAGAGATGGACTGGTAGGAGATGTGATGGTTGGAGCTTCAGTGGGGCAGAGTGATCATGAAATCATAGAGTTTTCAATATTTGATGAAACAAGGAGGGGCATCAATAAAACTTCCACACTGGGCTTCCACAGGTCAGACTGTGGCCTATTTAAGAGACTTACTCAGAGACTACCTTGGGAAGCAGCCCTTAAAAACCAAGCAGTCCAGAAAGGATGGGTGTACTTCAAAACAGAAATCTTGAAGGCACAGGAATAGAGTGTTCCTATGTGCCAAAAGGATGAGCCAATGAGGAAAATGACCAGCCTCGAAGGGCAAGCAGCTTTTGAAAGAAGTAAATAAAAAAATATAATAATGGATGTATCACCTTCAGAAGGAGGGTCAAGTATCTCAGGAAATGCTTAAAGGTGTTGATAGGTCATGTAGGAAAAAAAATTAGAGAGGTAAAACCCAGTTAGAGCTCAATCTGGCCACTTCTGTGAAGGACAATGAAATATATTTTTATAAAGGCACTTATGGCAAAAAGGAAGGGCAAGGTCAACCTCCATTCTCTATTAGAGGTGGAAAGAAATTCATTAACTAAAGAAGAGAAAAAGAAGAGGTACTCAACAGCTTCTTTGCCTCAGTGTTCAACATAAAGACAGGTTGTCCTCAGAACAACTGTTCTCTTGGGCTAGTGTCAGGGGAGTAGAATAGCCCCCCTATTATGCAGGAGGAAGCAGTCAGAGACCTGCTGAGCCATTTAGATGATTACAAATCTATGGGCAGATGAGCTTGTGAAGCCGCTCTCCATCATTTTCCATCACTCCTGGCTCACTGGGAAGGTCCCATATGACTGGAAGCCAGCCAATGTGACACTCATCCACAAGGAGGATTCAGGAAACTACAGGCCAGTGACCTCTGTACCTGGCGAAGTTATGGAACAGAGTATCTTGAGTGCCATCACATGGCACCTAAAGGATGGCCAGGGTGTCAGACCCAGCCAGCACAGGTTTAGGAGGGGTAGATCATGTTTGACCAACCTGATCTCCTTTTATGACCAAGTGAACCGCCCGGTGGATGCAGGAAGGGCTGTTGATGTTGTGTACCTGGACTCCAGAAAGGCCTTTGACACTGTCTCCCACAGCACACTCCTGGAAAGGATGGCAGCCCACGGCTTGGACAGGAGCACTCTTTGCTGGGTTAGGAACTGGCTGGATGGCCAGGCTTAGAGAGTGGTGGTGAATGGTGCTGCATCCAGCTGGTGGCCAGTTACCAGTGGTATCCCTCAGGGGTCTGTGCTGGGCCCAGTCCTCTTCAGCATCTTCATTGATGATCTGGATGAGGGGATTGAGTCCAACATCAATAAATTTGCAGATGACACCAGGCTGGAAGCATGTGTCAGCCTGTTGGAGGATAGGAAGACTCTGCAAAGCACCCTGGACAGGCTGGATAGATGAACTGAGTCCAATAGGATGAAGTTTAACAGGTCTCCAACTGCCAAATCCTGCATTTTGGCCACAATAACCCCCTGCAGCATTACAGACTGGGAACAATGTGCCTGGACAGTGCCCAGGCAGAAAGGCGACACCTGAGGGTACAGGTCAACAGCCGACTGAACGTGAGCCAGCAGTGTGCCTTGGTGGGGCCAGCACTGTGCCCTGGTGGCCTAGAAAGCCAACAGCATCCTGGCCTGTATCAGGAATAATGTGGCCAGCAGGAGCAGGGAGTTCATCCTTCCTCTATACTCAGCACTGGTGAGGCCACACCTTGGGTACTGTGTGCAGTTCTGGGCCCCTCAGTTTAGGAAGGATGTTGAAGATGCTCAAACATGTTCAGAGGAGGGCAACAAGGCTGGAACACAAACCCTATGAGGGAGCTGGGGTTGTTTAGCCTGGAAAAAAGGAGACTCAGGGGTGACTTTATCACTCTCTACAACTTTCTGAAAGGTGGTTGTAGTCAGGTGGTGTTTGATCTGTTCTCCCAGGCAATCACTGACAGAATAAGAGGACACATTCTTAACCTGCACCAGTGGAAGCTTAGGTTAAGCATGAGGAAAAATTCTTTATTAAAATAATGACTGGGCAATGGAATTGTCTGCCCGGGCAGGTGGTGGAATCCCTGGATGTGTTTAAAAAAAGACTGAATGTGACACTCAGTGCCATGGTTTATTTGATGAGGAGGTGTTAGGTCATAGGTTGGACTTGATGATCTCCAAAGTCTTTTCCAACCTAGTTCATTCTGTGATTCTGTTATTGAGGTGTTCCTCCTACTGATCCTGTCACCTAGCAATGGATATGATCTAACAATTTTCCTGCAGAAATAAAGCAAAAGAAGTAGATAGCATTTTTTTTCATGACAATTTAACCTCCACTGCAGATAATTCTGATAACTCTTTTACTGGAATGAAGTATCATCAGTTGACATAGGATGAACAAGACACTTTACAAAACTGATAGCCCAGTGAACTTGCTGCAGAGATGAAAGAAGTACCATGAATTGTGACTTACATAGTGACTAGTATGATATAAATTATATTCAACAAATAATTAATTTGGTTTTCTGCTTGTAAAATACTTGACAACTAGCCTAATTTATGCAGATCTATTTGGTTATGAAATAAACAACTGAAGAAAGAAGATGAGAAAATGACAGTCTGAGTTTGTCTTAAAATCTCTGGTGGTAACAGCTGAAGTTTAAAAATTTACCCTAAGAGTAATAATATGGGGTTTTAGTTTTGACTTGGTTTTGTTTTGTTGATGTATTGGGTCTGACTGAGGTAAAGTTCACAGCACTCACAATGCTGGGCTTTGCACTGGTAGCTGGAAGGGGGTTGATAACAGACCAGCGCTTTGGCCAGGGCCAAGCAGCACTGTCCCTCTGACATTACTACCCCCGCCAAAGGGAATGGGAATGGGCAAGATTCTGAGAGGGAACACAACCAGGCCAGCTGACTCAAATTAGGCAGAGGGATATTCCAAATCATATGAAGTCAGCTTATCTATATAAGGTAAGGGAGAGAGGAGGCAGGAGGAGCATAAATGAGTTTTCCAGTGTTGGCCTTCTGGAGCAACCATTAGTCATGCTGAATGCCTGCTTTCCAGGAAGTGTCTGAACATCACTGCTGATTGGAAGCAGAGACTATTTCTATCTTTAGCTCATGCGCTTACAGATTTCTGTTTATTTCTTTCTTTTACTGTAGCAATCCCATAATTGTTGTTCTCCATCTTATTCTCCACCCTGTCCCATGGGGAAAGGGAGGGATAGGACAACTTAGTGGGTATCTGGTGCCCAGCCAGGGCACCAGTTGGTTTTAGTATTGTCCCCCTGCACCCTGTCTTTCAGTGACTACTTACCATTCAGTGTTGAATTCATCAATTTTTGGTTGATAAAGACATTTGACATAAAATTAATATATTTGACTGAAACAAGCAAACCAGTTAAAAAGACTTCAAAATTCACAACTGCTATTCCTTGTACATGTAATGAAGTGGAAACAGCCTAAATGTATCCCAGCTGTTCTCAATTTTTCCCTCAATATCCTAATATGTTATCCTATGAAAAAATACTAATGCTAACATAACCTCCTAAGATATTTCATATCTACCTGTCCATAGGTTACTGGAAGTTCATGAAGAAACATGTATTGGGAGGATTATTGATATTTCATTCTCTGTTTACTTAACAAATTAAGTTTTAGAGGAAATACAATTCTAAATAAAATATTTTAGCAAGCTTATTGGCTTGTAGGAATAAAAGTGCTTGACTTTATTTTGCATATGGTAGAATGTCACTACAATATTCTGGGCAAATGTTGTTGTTTAAAGTTTCACTAGTGAAACAGGTCACATAAATCAGAAAAGAAAGGAATCTTCTTTGTCTATGTAGATGAGCTACCAGATTGTGCTTTCTCTCATCTTTTCTTACCAATATCTCTTAAATAATTTACTTAAGAGTATACTAGCTGAAAATAAATGTCCAATTTGTTTTTTTTTTTTTAAATTAAAAGCAAATAATAAATAGTCATTGTTTGTCATTGTGTCTGATTCACATATCAAACCTACCGGCTATATCAGTGCAACAAGAGAAAGTTGTTAAGAACAGAAGGAAAATGTGTAGAAAGAACCCGCAGAATGAAAGTCTTTGTAATAAGGCTTGATTTCAGGAAACTAAAGCAGAATGATAACATGAGATCCTACCTCTCATCCTTCTACAACTCACATGCTTATGTAAGAACAGCAGTCACATTATTTTAAAACAAAGGAAATGCAAATGTGCACAGGAGATAAGACAGAAGGCTTTTTCTAAAGAAGGAGCCAATGTTTCTGTTCAACTGGCAAGCTTATATCTGTGTAATATGGGCCATACATACAAGGGAAGCTTTGAGAAAAAATAGTGTATGTGGGAATAACCGGGGAGAGGAATGTTGATTTGCAAGTGTGCAGTCTGTGAAAAGTGCTGTTGAAGTATTTTTGCATACATTATTTTCTGTCAGCTGAAGTCCCTCAGCAAATGTTTTGTTTCATGTAATTCTACAGACCTTTCACTTTCAGCCAGTGAAGACTTGATGAAATTTTATTGCATCATAGAAGATATAATCCATCTGGGAAATCTGGCCCAAACAGAAGTTTGAGCATACAAAGCATTTGAACAATAAATCCCATGTCTCAGGCTTTGGACTTCAATTGGAAAATATTCTATATCATCATGTTTGGAGAGCTATTTTTTATGGACAAAATGATGAGATTTTCCAAAGGAAACAGACATTTTTCACACATACAAGAATTACTCTGTTGAAAATCAGTTTTCTGTCAAAACAATTTTAACTGAAAACTTTGAGCCATCTGTTTCCCATCATCACAGTGAGCAGAATTTGGAGGTAGCTTGGTACACTTTACAGGCAATTGCAAGCAAATTTGCTTGTACCAGCTGCTACAGACCAACCAACAAATATGAAGTGCGGGATGTTCAGTAGCACTCAGTCAAACTACTATAACTAACTCCATATTTTAGATAAGTTGACTAGCCACAGTAAATTACATTTTCTTAGTTTCTATAGGTTCTAGAAAGAAACTCAGGTTTCTGTTATTCATCTGTCCACTTGACAGTATTAATGAACAAGGGGAAATGGAGGTTATGCTACGTGCAGTAGGCACATCTGTTCCAGTAACTAAATTATGGTCAACGCAGTAAATAAGGTGATCTGAACAAGACATACCATCTGTGTTTCTTACAGCTTGTGTCCTTATTATTTTATTGCACTCTGTGTGCCCTAAAAAGTAGAATTTTTTCTCTTTAGGAAATATCTTGCTTGCGTAGATTGTAAACATAGCAACAATCAATGAAAATTGAATCAATTGCATCTCTTTGCATAGCTAGGGGAAAATGAAACTTTTCTTCAAAAACCCATTTTGAGGAATTTAAAGGGGAGAAACATAGTATTGGAAAAGATGCTTGGTAATTAAATAAGATAAAGCTGTGTTTCTGTATCAAATGTTAGGTCTTATAATTCTAACCATGGACTCATAGTCTTGAAAAGATTTTTGATTTTTCATTTTTGAAAGTAGGATAAGTATGAATCAATAAACATTTTTAAATACTTGAATAATTTTTGGGTTGATCAGTTCAATGAATTCCCTCTGTAGCCAGTTGCATTGTTGTCTAACTCTCTGTCAGAAAGATTTATCTAAATCTTAAAGAAAATATTTATTATCAAATAGGTTGACTGCTATGTGAACAAAGGTCTATTTCTACTATATATCTATGCTAACAAGAGAAATCATTCCTGAAATCAAAAAGAAGATAATGTCTGTATGGATGACTAACTCAGACGATTTAAAAGTATTAGAAAAGGCCATACAATGTAGACAAGGAAAATTAAAGAAAAGGCAAACCAACCAACCAAAAACCCCCACAAAACCCAAAAAACCAGAAGTGCCTTTGCAAATGCTGGCTAAAGTGAATTACTAAAACAACTGTAATGTAAATACCTAAATTTGGATATAATAACAGGGCAAGTTAAGACACTGGGATGATAGCAGTAAAGAGTAACAATCTAGGACAGAAATGAAAGTGGAAAAGGATATATAAAGTGACACAAATTCTCTAATCAGTGGTCCCTGCTTAGCAGTCATGCACCTGACCAATGCATTTCGAAGGACAAGCCCTTTGTTTACAGTGTGCCCATCTACAACTTCCCTCTTGAATAACAGGAGTGTGAGATTCTTAATTCTCTGGCATTTTGAAAACATAGCATAGCATAACTGAAGCTACAATTCCATTTCTTCCCTGTTCCCTATAACCTTTACTGTGAGTGCATGTACTTTAAGTAGACAGAAAGAAAATTAATATTTATGTTCTTCACATAAAAACTTCTATAAAATAGAAATCCATTATATTTCTATATAGCAAATAATTAGACTCTGCCACCCTTTAAAGGATTTCTTATTTTTTGATGATTTTTGTACCTTTTTTAAACCTAGTTCAATGTTTCCTCAAAGTTTATTTACAATGTTCTTTTTACATGTGTCTCATTTCTTTGGCGTTAAGTTGGAGCAGCACTAAGGTATGGTGTCCAAATACAGTACTGTAATATTGAATCCAGCCCTGCTATTTGAATAAGATAAACAAAAGGAGAAGGGAAAAAAAGAGAAAGAAATGTCAGGGTTTTGTTTACATCCCTTTAAAAGAATAACATTCTGTAAATATTATGTCTTTACTCAACCTCCTTGGGCTACTGCCTCCTAGACTCTTCCCATCATAAGCTTTGCCTTCTCTTTTTGGGTCTGCTCTGGCCATAATCAGTTTTGCAGTGTATATATATATGTTAATGAAACTTGTTTATTCTGCAACACCACCAGAAAAATGCCTTCAGTTTTTGATCTATTATGACTCCTGTTCCTGGCTCTTTAAATACACTTCTTTAGTGCTTTTCTACCCAGTTGTTCCTATTTTTGGCTTGTGGATTTGGATACTTTTCTGAGACCTCCTTTGCACTTGTCTTAAATTAACTTCTTCGCTTTTAATCTCAGTTCATTTCTTGAATGAAAAGCAAAGTGTGTACTGGTGGAGTCCCATGAAATTCCTTCTTTGCACTTGGTCTTTGAAAATTACTCATTGACTAATTTTTTAATGAATTCCACTATATCATCATGATCTTTCCCTGTCTGTATAGAAAAAAAATGTGCTCAGTGTCTTGTTAATTCAAAATATAACAGATCTACCCTTAGCTGGGTTCATAGTTTAGACATTAGTGGGGTTTATTGCAAGACATTGTGATACATTGGAAGGGACATTTCTTTCCTTGAAAATATGCAAAACCACCTATGAAATTATGCTTTTTATCTTCAAGACCCATTGAATCCAGCTTGGGATATTTTAGTACTTTTATTTTATTGGAGTGAATATTAAAATAGTCAGGACGGATCAGTTAGTGCAGTGCTGGACCCTCAGTTAAAAAGGAGTAAGATTGCAGAAAAACTGGTGATTTGGATGTGCAGACAAGGAGAAAGAAGAGTGTTTAGGCTAACTTTCTCTCTATCAGTATGCAGTTCATTCTTCAAGACAATTGTACAAGAAATTGGTGATCCATATCCTCGGTTTCTTCTTGTGTGTACAGATGCACTGTAAACAGCCTGCATTAACTTACCAGCCAGGTGGGGCAAAGTATCCTGAATGCTCAGGTGTGTTACTCGATATAATGGGAAGCATATATGACTGCTCTATTAGAATTAAGTTAGGCTGTATACACATAAGCAGTGCATAGTTGAGCAATATACATTAATTATGCAATATACATTAATTGGATGTGTAGTCTTTCCTATCAACCAGACAAAATGGTGTTTTGTCTGGTTGAAATGAAATAAACACCTGCTGAGGAGCTGTGACTTTATTGTATTGGGGCATATTGTCCAAGGATATCTTCTAAACTAAGTCCACTTAATATGATCAGTGAATAATGTTGTTGTGTTGTGAAAAAAAACTCTACAGAAGTACAGGAAAACTTGGAGCTGGCTTACCTCATTATGGATGGTAAGTCTGAACAGCGCATCAGGGTCTGTGAGGAGGGGCTCATCAGGAGCAGAAGGCATGTCAGATTGCTAGGTTCGAGTATCTACACCTTTCTTACTAAGAAGCCAAATAATTGACACTGCCTCCGTGCAAAATAGTCTCTCGGACACTTACGAAGGAACATTCTCTTCACAGCCCACCTTCCTTAGGTAAAAACCATACATTCCAGGAGGCTTTCTTAAAATTCTATTATGAAGTTGCATGTAATTAAAATTTTAAATATGTTCCATGGCAATAAGAATAGCACATGTACTGTGCAAACTTCAAGACCTCAGTTTAACAATAATTCCCAACAATTACATCATGCTGATGAAAGAGATAGTATTTTCACATGCTTTCAGTTCCTCATGGTCAAGGAAGGCTTGTGTTTCCTAGGAATCTGTAATAGCAGTTCGGTGTGCTGATGGAGCCTGAGACACAAATTGAAGCATAGATTTGAAGACCAAATGAAGTTTTGTCCTAGGCGTTAAAGGCTAGAACATGGAAAACTCAGATAAATAAAGCCATGAATGCCACAAATGTTATTTATGGTCTAAAATGTGGTAAAATATTTTGTACAACTAAGCATCTTATGTTGGCACTTTAACTGCAGCTAGTTCTTAATTTCCTGACACAAAACATTGTTGTGGTCCTCTAATTTCATTAGATAAAAGCGAGCAAAAGATACTCCACTTGATTCTTGCCATTCAAAAGTGTGGTTTCCTCTGTGTATTCCTCTTTTCGATTAAAAAGTTACAGGCAGAAGAAAACTCATCCTCAAAATTCTGTGTGTAATAAGTTTAAACACAGTCTGCCACAAATTTTGTACAATTCTTCAATAAAGAGTTTTAATCTGAACTAAAGAACATGAAAGAAGTTATAGGAGTGACTGAGTAAAATTTGTGAGGGACATCTATGTTTCCTGTTGCAGTTTAACGTACATTACTTTTCCTGAGAAACAGATTATTACGTGTGCAAGAACAAGCTCAGGGAGGGAACATTATGATAGTACCAGACACTGTGCCACCAATAAATAACTTGTGGATGAGAAGTGAATTTTGAGCTTTCAGGCAGCATGTCGGAAGCATGTCTGGTGACGTCAGTGAATATTTGAAAAATAAATATGGAGGTAATTTCTTTTGATAAAACTAGACTGGCATGATCCATTAAGGAATTTGAAAACATCAGAAAAATATTAATATTCACATTACTGAAATAACTCTCTAAATTTTAGCTAAAGATAGCTTCTCTTCATATTTTATGCATTGGGTTTTCACAGAAAGCCTCAATGAAATGTTCTTTTTTCTGATTTTATTTGCCATCAATGCTGCACACAGAACTGGGATACTTACAAACCAGTGACCATCTCTCTGCTGCTGTCTTGAAGATTTGGGAATTTTATTTGTGATTGACTTTTTTTCCTTTTCTGTTTCCAGACTCCATCCCAACTCAGGCTGGTATTGTGACCTTTTCAGAACTCTCCCTTTGCCTGTAATTAGCTCTGCTATGCTTCATTTGCGTATGTTCACCAGACATTTTCAATGCCTCATAGTAAAAATAAATCTTACTGACTCCAGCAGGCTTTAGATCTGATTTCATGATCTAAGAAATTATTTCAGTGATTCTGTATCATATATTAAATGTTTCATTCACAAAATCCAATCCGCAGGTAGCTTTCATCTCACAATCCTGGACAGCATCTTGAAAATGGATTAAAATAATAGTGTAGCATTATGGTGTGCTGATCAATCACTGAGAAGGTCTTTAGGAACCACTTTATTTAAAACAGTAATTTGAATTCATATGGCTTCTTTCTGTGGAACTGTATTGGTTTTGCATGGCCTGGTTTTTGGCAGTGGGGAGGCCACTGTGG
The DNA here is from genome assembly GCA_013398405.1 of Pheucticus melanocephalus. Taxonomy (NCBI): domain Eukaryota; kingdom Metazoa; phylum Chordata; class Aves; order Passeriformes; family Cardinalidae; genus Pheucticus; species Pheucticus melanocephalus. The sequence goes on from VZSJ01004791.1 coordinate 554,435, forward strand.
TGGCTGCTGTGAGAAGCTCCCAGAAGCTTTCAGCATGTCCATCAGAGCCAATCCCTGATGGATTCAATCTGAAGATGGACATGCTGCTGGCAAAAACTGGGCCAGCAGTTTAGAGAGGTTGGTAACACCTCTGGGATAACATACTTAAGGAGAAAATCAAAACAAAGTCATAGAGTTTTTCTTCTAGTCAGAAAAGAGGAGGAGGTGAGAACATATGAAGGAAAGATGTGAAGACACCAAGGTCAGGGAAGAAGGAGGGGGTGGAGCAGCTCCAGGCACTGGAGCCAAAATTCCTCTGCAGGTAAAGCAGAAGAACGGTGAAGCAGCTGTGCCCTGCAGCCCATGGGTGCACGGGGAGTGCAGAGATCCACCTAAAGCCCATGGGGGAGGTGCCCATGCTGGAGGAGATGGATGCCTGGAGGAGGCTGTGATCCAGTGGGAGACCCAGTGGGGAGAGGGCCCTTGCTTCCAGGCTGGAGCAGCCTGTCCTTGGAGGAATGCACCCCATAGAAAGAGAGACCCATGCCACAGCAATTTTGGGAGCACTGTTTGACCGTAGGGAGAATTTACGTTGCAGTAGTTTTGGGAGGCCTGCTGCTTGTGAGAGTGGACCCCTGCTGGAGAAGTTCACAGAGAGCTGTCTTGCATGGGAGAGACCCCACGGCCTCACAGGGGAAGGACTCCTCTCCCGGAGCAGAGGAATAGAACCTTGGGTGATTAACTGACAAAAAAACTCTACATCCTGTCCCCCTGCACTGTTGATGGGAAGGAGGGTTGGGGGTTGGGGGAAAGGAGTGCTTTAAGGCCTTATTTTACTTCTCATTATCCTCAGATTCTGTTTGTAATAAATTCACTTTGAAACTCTAAGTTGAGCCTGTTTTTCCCTTGGAATGTTTTCTCCTATTTATTATCTCAATTTATGAACTCTTTATTTTTTTTTTCTCTCCTCTACCCAGCTGTGGCAGGGAAAGGTAAGTGAGCAACTTTCATGGGTGCCTGGCATTGGGCCAGTGTTAAACCATGACCGGAACCCAAATTTGCATAGTTTTCCGGGGCAAAATACAACTGTGGAAAAGTGATGCACTGGTTCACCTAGTGAAGTGATAGCTAGACAAAGAGCAGTGGATTGAAAATATTTCCTTAAGCTTAGTGACTGCTGTTACATAGGAGTGTGTTTCACATGACATAGATCATAGACAGTATGCCACATACAGCATGTATATTTTTAATGGTTTTAAATCCATCTCCAACTGTACATATTATGAGAGCTTTTCATTTGGAAAGACATATATGCTAAATACCAAGTCAAAACAAAAACCGAAACAAACAAGAAAGCAAAAAGTGGAAATAACCCCAAATCTTTGAAAGTAAGCACAAAAATTGTGCTATTTTGCTTTTCAGTTTGAGTCATTTTGAAATTGAAATATATTCTCTCAAATTGGAGATAATATTATTCTTTTTCTGAGCTAGCAGAAGCTTTTAAACTGAGAGGCGGAAGAATTAGTAAAGCAAGGGTCCAGAGCAGTATCTAAGGATAAGGCAATAAGAAACAAAAAAAAGAAATCTTTAACTATCGTCTCCCTCCTGACAGTAATGTGCAAATTCAGAGTTGATTTCTCAAGAACAACTTGGAAGATGTGGGTTCACTCATTTCCTTTGAGGCATTTTAAAGCTTTACCAATGAGACTATTGTAGCTGAGTCTAAAAACAACTTAGGATCAAAATGCTGAAGATTAAACACTATACAAAAGTGTTTTAAAAAAATAAATTTCTATTTTGGGAAAATAAAAAGAGAAGAAATTTAAGGTAGGTCTGAATCCCCATGCCATTATTTCTTCTTCTTTCCTTTAAAATAAAGAACATATTTATTGGTATTGTAATAAAAAGGCAACATCACAAAAGCAAAGTTCCTCTTCTTCTATCATCTTTTATTTTTAATTATCTTATTATATTTGGTTAGTACAGAACTTCATTATAATTGTGGTTAAATTGTGTTAAGGACCTCATGCTACAGCCACATATAACAATCTGTTAAATCTACATGTGAAATGACTTTTAAGTCACTTGTAATAAAGTGTTGTATGTGCACAGAGAAGAGATATTATGGATCTCCACTGGTTAGTATACTGAGGCAGTACTATTATTTTTGAAGTAATACCCTTCTTTTTGTATTTCTTCAGAATTGACCAAGAAGATGAGCCCTGCAGGAGTCTTTTTAATGCATTGAGACCCATATATATAACAGACAGAAATGGTAGACAGAATTTCTCATTATATGATGGAATTTTAAAAATATATGTCCATCCATAATTTTGTTGAAGCAAAGCCTGATCAGGTTTGAATCTTTGAAGGACAAATGAGTGTATTATTGACTCACTATTTAAAGACAATATGTCGCTGAAAGGATACTATTTTTTGTCTATTTTAAAAGAATGTACATTTTTGTCTAGTCAATTCCATAGAAGAATCTTCTACATGATGTAAGTAATTATTGATTTTTTATAAATTTCTTTCACCCCAAACTGCAGTGAATGCAATAACCACACTTGGGTATTAAATGTCTTTAAATGTCACTGTAACAAGTGGCTTATAAACTATTTAATTTTAAACAATATAATTTTTTTATTACTGCTATTTGCTAAGTCACATTTTTAATATACTTTTTCAAATGTCATTATTTGTAACCCTTTAAGAAAACTTTAGTAAACTCACTTTTAATATTTCTAGCTCAGGTCATCCTGTGACTGGCCTGACGGTTTCATTAGAAAACGTCATGGGAGACATAAAGAAAAAAATATTAAAACCTTGTTTCTGTAGGCCAAATAATCCCCAGGGACAAAATTGAATCACAACTGTCAGAAATGTCACATTATGACACTGAAAAGAGTGGTAAAATACTATTCTGTAGTAGACTTAATCTTTTATGGGTAAGAGGAACAGAGCAATTTTGCTCCTAAGTGAAAGGCTTTCTTCTGTAATGATTGGGCCTGGTATCAGGATGACAATCAACATGTCCAAGGTCTTAAGAATGCTTTCATACTTTAAGTTGAAGAAATTTTAAACAATAATTACACTGTGCAAAGAGACTCTGAAGAATTCTGGATACATGAGTAATTTTTTTGCAGAGGTGCAAGACTGAAGACTACAATCTGCCATGCAAAATTATGTCTTTTCTAACAAACGTGTTTTATTAAGCTCTTGAATTTTAAAACTGTTGTGGTTTTACGAAAGCCTGGTCAGAAATTCTGGGGACCTGCTGAAGCAAATGAACTGGCTAGTTCTGAAGGGCCACTCAGCTGGCTAAGGTTGGGGATTGACACCTGGTTGGACCACTCGAAAGAGTTAAGCACGCCCCTGTGGAAAAGCACATTTAAAAACAAAGGAAGCCCAAGAAAACGCTCTCTTGCTTCCAGATTTTAGAGAGGGAAGTTCCCCCTCCCCTCCTGGCACAGTGGCCGGGCAGAGGGGAGGCCATGGCGCTGGGCTGGGCCTTGGCTGTGGCTGCTAACATCTTGCGGCTACCAAATCCTGTCCTGCCGTCAGCCCAGGGCGAGCTGGGCCCCGGGAGCAGCCTCGGCTGGGCCGGCTCAGCCAAGATTCTACCCCTGTTGAGGTTCGTCAGCAACCTCCGGGCAGGGCGAGGGGAAGCCGTCAGCCCCTGGCTCGCTGCTGCTGAATTCCGGCCCAGCTGCTGGGATCCAAACTGCTCCCGCCCACCAGCACGGCCGCCAAAGAAATCCTCTGCTACAAACAGCTCCGGCCGCTGCCCGGCAGGGATCATGTGACCATCTGCAAGTCCCAGGCCAGATCTTAGCTCTTTCAGTGCCCAAATAAAGCATGTAGATCTTCAATCTTCCCTCGAGTGAGAGGAAAGGACAGTGTGAGAACACGTAAAGAAGCAACGTGAATACATCAACGTCAGTGAAGAAAGAGTCAAGTCCCAGATGGCAAGAGAATGAGGAAAATGCCTTAAGTTCAGGCTGAAATTCTCGTGTGAGTCTGTGGAGAAGATATAATTGATACATCAGACTCTTTTTTCCCTGTAACTCATTGAAAATGTATGGGGAGATAAAGTGTTCAAATTGTAAATATGAGCAAAGGCCTCCATGCTAAAATAAGCACATGTTGAAGTGGCTGTGACCCCATGAGAAGTTTGAACAGAGAGAGAGAGAGTGATGAAGACCCGCTGCCACAGGTAAAGAAGAAGATCTCTGTTCTGAAAGATAATCTTGGAGATACATGTTCTTGTACACCTTGTCCTTAAAGTAGTGCCCCATAAGTTGACATGGCCCATAAATGCAGCTATGGAAAAAAAAAATGAGAGGGGACTTCACGATTGCAGATTTTCCATAGGACTGCTACTCGTGGAAATTAAAAGCCATGAGAGAGCTGTTTTCTTGTGGAGAAGTCTCCATAAATTGACAAGAGGGACTCCTCTCCCTAAGTGAACTGAACACAGACTATTCTAGAGGTGATACACTGACTAAATTGTTTCTGTATGTTGTTAGTAGGAAAGAAAAAGTTGTAGGGCAGAGGAGAACTGTTCTAAAGGTTTTATTCTGATTCTTATTATTCCTTCTTTTCATTACTGTTACTAAACTTTTCTTTATACCCTTTTAAAATTTAGAGTCTGCTTTGCCTTCCTCCTAATGCTATCTCACAGCAGAAAATAAGTATATTCTAGTGGGTACACTGGTGTTTGGCCAGCACTGAAACCCACTACATTAATTGGTGCATTGGCTGGGAAATCTCAAATTTATGAACTAATACCACTACAAAAACCAAAATTGCTCATATTTTGAATGATCTATTTTTGTTGCCTTGTGTTTGACTTCCTCCTTCCATTTCTGTTCACTTCTGGGGCAGTGAAAATAAAACCTCCACTGTTTTTATGAAATCAGAAAACTGTGTTTATTCAGAGTAATAGCCAACCAAATGTAGACTCATTTAGAAACATTTAGTCAAACAGTCATTCAGGCTAATATGTCCAACCAGTTAAACCCTGACTTCGCCCCTCCAAGCTATTTTTGTACTTCAATCTCCAAATCTCCAAATTACTTCCCATTTTGTGTTATTCAGAGATGACCACCAAACTTTAGCATACATTTACCAACTTTAATTTTCCTACTTAACGTTGCTGGCTAAGGTTTTGTGGTTAAGACTATAACTAGTGCTAGTATTAGAATTACTTTTGTTCGTTATTAGAAATTGTATGAGTGGCAAATGTTAATATGAAGAAAACATGAAAGGTAATGCTCAATATTATTCACTATTATTGTATCATAACTTTTATGACACTGTAGAGCTTAGTAGTCATTCACACATAGATTTGTCTTGTGGTCAGAAGTGGTTTTGTGTCTCAGATAATTTCATATTTAATAGGACACTCAGTTTCAGAGAAATTAATCAAACTACTTTTGAAACTGATATTTTCTCTAATATTTTAACACTGATACTACATCTTTTCAGACTTTCATTGGAATATGTAATTTTTATACTTCTTATTTTTTCATGCTTCTCCTTTGCTGTTTCCTTGCTATTAAATTACTGCTTCCCTTTAATCATAGTGCTCTGAAACAGATAAAACAAATTCAGAAATCCAAGATATCAAATTCTTCTTGGCTAGTCTAGCTTGAGACAAATTGTTTAGGTAATTTATATCTTCTTTGTTTCAAGCATGAAATACTATTATAGAATTAGCTCCCAAAGAAATTAATTCTCTTATGTAGATGTTACTTTTATGTTTATATCTTAAACTTCTGTAACTTCTGTGGTTTAAACTTAAGAGCATAAATAAAGTTTACACATTTAAAATACATTTTTCTGTCTGTATCATATCACTCTCAATTTACCTAATTCTGATAAAGAAAATAGTCATTATTCAAAGGAGGAATGGTAAAATATAAGATATAAAAATTTTAACCATTTACATGGAAGACATAATCAAGAGGTTTTCTGAATATTCAACACTCCTAATATCAGGGCATTTATCAATTTATGTATATTTTACCACTGTTTCTTGGAAAAAAATTAACTGAGGATATAATTTATCCATTTAACATAAAAAAATTTAATGGTGAAATAATCAAATTAGTTCAGGTGGACATAAAATTATGACAGATGCAAAAAAATGCTAGTTGCATTCTGAGTTCTCAGTTCACACCAGTATTTTTAATGAAACTCAGAAACAAATTGCATTCAAGGGAGTTTATTGGCTCAAGTAGGAGTGAGAGGAAGTGAAAGCAAGAGGATGAAACTTGAATAGAGATAGAAAATTTGCCCGTACTTAGCCACACTTTTTCCAGAAGAAGTTTTTGATACAGAGGTGTCTTTCTGAATAGTAAGTATAAAATAATCACTTCATATTTTCTATCAGGAAAAAAGATGAATGATTCTCTAATTTAAATCCTTGCTGCCTTCTAGAGGAGGAAATGGGGGTTTTAGACTGAATTAAGTCAGGTCCACCTGGTCAATCTATAAAAAATTTGATATAAAAGGATATATTTTTTACAGCATATTATAACTGTACAGTATGCTGTTCTCTGATACTGGATATACTCTCATATTCTAGCAATTCAATGAAGGTGTTCTGCTTTTTCATTTAATGATTGTAATGTCATTAAATGTAAACATTGAGTAAAAGGATAATGTGATTTTGTACCTTTGTTGAAAATATTCAAAATGCCAAAAAAGCCCTATAGAATAAACAAATTATTAAAATTAAAAAATTATTTTTGTTTAATGATGCTTAAAACAAAAACTTTCAGATCTAAATTGCTCATATATTTATTTTGTTTATATTTTCCCAATGTGTATGTTCATTGTTGTCCTTCATATATAATTGTTCATAGAATTTCAATAAGAAAAACATCCATCACTTCTAAACATTTGGAAATTTTACTCTGTTTGTTCAAAGGCTGCATGAGATAGTGCGTTAAATCCTCTAAATGATACAGAAAAGTATAATGAATTATTTTCTTGCTAAAGACAGTAAAGTTTCTGTTTCATTTCAGAAGGAATGATACTTGATTGCTTTTTAGCTGGAAGGTGAGGACACTTAGGAAACTGAAGAGATTTAGGCAAATTTTAAGTAACCATCAGAAGTGGTTTTAGCTATGTTTTTCCATTTTGAAATCAAGATGGAAAATTCCACTTCTGTTTAATGTAATTCTATGTTTCTTTCTTTGGATCTGTTTATGTTTTTTTCCTATTGATTCAGCATACTGATTTAATGATAATCCAGACTTTTGATCGATTTTGGAGTTTTGATGCTGAGTGGTCTTCCGCCATGAAGTAGAATAAAACAATCTTAATAGGAAAAGAAATAATTTACACCATGTGTCAATAGTAGATCAGTAAGATCCAATTTTTCTAAACCTTAAACATAAGGTTTCATTGAAAAAGCTTTATCTCTCTGAAAAATTTAAACTTAGGTGTAGCAAAAGATAGAATTATACTTGAGAAAAATAGCTTTACTGTAAGACACTTGAGACCTATTCTATTATTCATGTCTGTAAGGTGAAGTGAAAAAAGTTCTGGTTTTAATTAGCTGATCACTGTATAAACAAACATGTTTAGAACAACAGGACAGAAGTCCAGTAGTCACTGATTCATTTAAGCTGTCATGATAGTTGGGATCTGCATAAGAATGGTCACTTTCTCCATCTCTTTTTGGCATTATTTGGCTAGACAAAAATGAGAGGTGAAGGAAGAATATGCAGTTCTTTCCCACTGTCTTTCATTGAGGTATAACTGCTGCCATTAGCTGTAATCCCTGAACTTTTTCCTGCAAAATAAAATCAGGCAGATTTTCAAATTCTGAGTAATTTCCAACCCAATGATGAGAACAGTGCCTGTACTAATTACCAGTTATGCAAATGCAGAATTACTTTGGACTGTTATTGCAGATTAGCAGAGACATTAGCCTTAGTGAAACAGAAAAATTCCAATTACAAAAGAAACATGGTATAAAGCATCAGCATGAAAGTAAAGCAAATGGTTCCAGGAGGTATTTAGGAGCTACTGGTGAATTCACTAATGCTTGTTATGTGTCCATCAGTTCAGAGTTCACTGGGTTTTCTTAGGGCAAACAGGACGACCAGCATCTAGGAGGTCAGAAGTGAGTCACAACTTTCACCTCTGTTTTATGGAGATAACTTGGGGATCTGAGGCTGAGACAAATTACAGATGGTACCTAAAAAGCTATGTGGGAAGGTAAATGTATTTGGTGATAGAAGCATGTTCTCTGATGCTCAGTATGGAGAGAAACCACAGAAGTCTTCTGTGATACAAAACACAATGACACAGAGTACATTCTCATATTCAGAGATTCATGAGGACTCTGAACTAGTCGGTGCTGACACTCTCTCCCTTGAGGAGGACACTCTTACCACTGATACCACTGCTGAGAAATCAGTGGAATATATCCAGGTGAAAGATGAGTATTTCTCTCAATATCTAATGCTGAACAAGCCTATTTGGCCAGCATTATACAATTTTTCTGCCACTTATGTCGCCTAGTTACTTCTAAGCACATATTCAGCAAAACCTCTAGCCAGTGGTTATGTTCAGTTGTCCTTGGATCCCAAATCATAAACCACAGTAACATGTACAAAGTTATCAGAAAGCACCAATACGAGTATCATACTTCTTTGTTCCAGTCTTTGACTTCCTCCTTGTGTGAGGAGGGGCAGGCACTGATCTCTTCACTCTGTTGACCTGTGACAGGATCCAAAGGAATGGCCTTAAGCTGGCTCAGGGAAGGTTTCTGTGGGATATCATGAAAAGTTTCTTCCCCCAGACTGTGGTTGGGCACTGGAGCAGGCTCCCCAGGGCAGAGGTCACAGCATCAAGCCTGTTCAATGAGCATTTGTGCAATACTCTCTGGCACAGAGATTCTGTGCAGAATCATGAGTTGGACTCAGTGATCCTTCTGTGTCTCCTTTAACTCTGCTGATTGGAAGTGGGTGATTCTATATTATCCTTTCTTTGCTACATGTACTCTTTTTTCTTTTTGGTATTGCCTATTTCTGAGACCAAACATATTTGATGACCTGCACAGCATAAAGCATAACTTTCAAAAATAGCAGATATTAAAACTTTTAAAATAAGAACTTTCTCACAATCCACTCTAAATTTAGTAATAATTCATAACTGAAAATGAGATTTGGAAACATGAGGTTGAATTATCAGTCACTGAATAAGCACATAATACTTCTAGTGTGGTCAAGCATAGAGTAAAGAGCAAGGGTCTGACCCTTACATAAAATTTGAAAACTACAGTGAAATATTCTATATCAACTCTCAAACTAAACTCATAGTAAGACCTAATATTTTTAAAGACTGAATGTGAATAAAAAAGAGGGGAAATATAGTAAAACTCAATAAACTTCACATGCTTTTTCCTAATAGAAGAATAATTCTGATTTATAAAGTCTGCTGTGAGAGGAGAAAAAGTACACAGCCAAGCACATTCTTAAATAGCTCCCAAAAGCTTTAGCTTTCTCTTGTGAGACTCACTCAGCAGAACAGTAAATTTTCAGAGTTTTCATGCTATTTTTGATGTCTTTAAAAGTATAATAGGCACTTAATCTTCAGAATGCTCTTTGTTCGCAAATTAATTTATAATAAACTGAAAGACACGTTACAATAAGCTGATATTTACCCAAGACAGAGTTTATACCTTCACAAACTGTCTAATGAAAGGATGTTTCCCATATTCTTAGATTATCTTTTACAGGACTTTTACAAATTAACTTTCAGGGGAAATAAATCCAACATCATACATTCCATACCTATTAACTTTTTGATGTTATAGGTCCAGCAACAAAACCCAGACTGAAATCTTCCATTTCACCAAGTGATCAAAACCTCTATCTCTATAGAGCTGATTTGCCAACATAATGAATGTAACAAAGGTTAAGCTTTTTCTGTATGGTGTCAGAGCTCTAAAATAATGTGGAAAATCTAATTCAGTAATAACACTGTCCCTGCTGACAACTTTTCTTGAGAGACTAGTTAAAATTATTTTAAATTTCAAATTTCAGCATTTACTTTATTATGAAATTAGCCTTGGATGTATCTGTATAAATTTTGAATTTGTACTTAAAGAAAATTGAATGTGTATCCAGTAGGTTTTAAATTATAACTGCATGGTCATAACTTCAAATATGTTCTTAGGGACAGGAGTAGTGGGAGTTAATATTTTCTGACTCTGCATTATCATTTTATTATCTTTACATCATTTATCCTTCCCTAATAAATAGAGTCAAAGGAAAGATAACCTTTTTTCTCTTTGTTGCAGCAGATACAGTCTAGAAACATGCTTAATTTGAAGAACAAACACATGATGTGATAAGTTTTGTTAAATATTTAATTAATAATGAATAGCTGGATTGATGTTTTTGTGAGTTTGAGAATGGGATATAGAGATAATATTCAATTGTAAATAAAAAATAAATGTAAATAAATCAGAAGTCTTTATACTAAGACGAATTCCTCCCATCATTATAGTAAATGGCTAGTCTATGAAGCACTTTAATATGTAAGCAATTTATAGATAACTCAGCAGAGGACATGATCAGTTTCTTGTTTGGCAACTTGGAGAAACAAGTGGATAAATAAAGAAAATTTGAAAGAAGTAGAAAGGAAAGAGGCCAGTGGGCCTGTAGTGTTGCTGAAATGAATAAGCCTAAATTCAGCTGTTGACACATGACACACTATGTGTCCAGCATCTTTGGGGATAGGTTAAACTCAATCTGTCTCTGCAGCACATGATTTTATAAGAACACAAGGCATACTGTGATGGTTTTGCATTAATTGATATTTGGTGAGGGGGGAAGAAGACACCCACAGAAATAATTTTTCTGAGAGGAGCTGCTGAGAGCTTCCTCCATGTTTAACAATATGTGTTTTAAATGTAGACACTTTGTTAAACCACTAGAAAGCCGAACACACCTCTGTGAACACACATGTAAAACAAGCAAGTCCCAGGATTTTTCTCTTTTTCTTCCGGCTTGGGAACAGGTAACAAGGGTTACCTTGTTACCACGCTGAGCCAGGCCAGGCTGGGCTGGGTGGTCCCTGCTGCAGGGCCAGGTCCCTTTCCTGGGCCCATCGGGCCGGGGGTCCCGGCTGGGCCAGGCCCCAGCAGCTGCCGGACAGGGGGAGGGAGGTCATCGGCCACTGAGTCCTGGCCTGGCTGCTGAGATCCTGGCCCTCTCCCCAGCATGGCCACTGAATTAAGCCCAGAGGCGGCTTGCAGCCCGTGCAGAAAACAGCCCAAGGCTGCAATTAAACACAGCAGAGGCCAGAAGCAGCCATGCAGCCGGAGCGGCCCTGACACAGCGCCCCCAGCGCAGCCTGAATATCCATCAGCGTGACTGCCTTGGCCACTGCCCAGCAGGGGTCACATGCTAATCTGCAAACCCAGGGTGAGATCTTAATTCTTTTAGTGTATAGATAAGACTTGCAAACCTTCAATCCTCCCTTGTGTGGGAAGAAAGGACAGTGTGAGAACACATAGAGGAACACCAAGGTGAATACACCAAGGTCAGTAAAGAAAGTCTCAAGTCCCATATGGCAGGATAATGAGGAAAATGCCTTAAATTTAGGCTGAAATTCTTGTGTAAGGCTATGGAATAGATATAATTGATACATCAGTCTCTTTTTCCCCTGTAACTCATTGAAAAGTATTGGGGATGAAGTGTTCAAATTGTAGATATGAGCAAAGGCCATCTATGCTAAAACAAGCAGATGCTGAAGTAGCTGTGACCCCATGAGAAGTCTGAACAGAGAGAGAAGAGCGATGAAGACCCTTTGCCACAGGGAAAGAGGAAGAAGACCTCTCAGAGATGATGATCTCAAAGATAGATATAGAGAACGTTTGCTCTTGAGCAGCTTATCCTTAAAATAGTACCCCATAAATTGACATGGCCCATAAACACAGCCGTGGGAAAGTTGTGAAAGATGGAAGGGACTCCACAATTGCAGATTCCTGGACAGCTGCTATTCATGGAATTTGAAAACCACAAAAGAACTGTTTTCTCGTGGAGAAGTCTTCATGGCATGGCAGGGGAAACTTGTTTCCCTAAGTGAATTGAACACGGACTATTTATAAAGTGATAATCTGACTGAATTGTTTCTGAATATTATTAGTAGGAAAGAAAAGGTTGTAGGGCAGAGGAGAACTGTTCTAAAGGTTTTATTATGATTCTTATTATTCCTTCTTTTAGTTACTGTTGCTAAACTTTTCTCTATACCCTTTTAAAATTTAGAGTCTTCTTTGCCTTCCTCCTAATCCTATCTCACAGCAGAAAATAAGTATATTCTAGTGGGGACGCTAGCATTTAGCCAGCACTGAACCTATCACACATACAAAAATTAAAACACACCATATCTTTGCAGCAGGAGACAAGGGATACCAAATTCATCTCTGTGACAAATACTGAATTCTGGACTGTGTGTTAATGCATCATTTTTCTTATTCTCATGGAAACTGGCCAGACCTCAGTGAATCTTCTGTCACTGTGAATGTTCCACTGAGTTATCAGTTTTCATGAGCAGTGAATCTCCCTTGAAGTTAAAAAAAAAACAAAAACAAACAAACAGAAAAACTCTCCAAGGTAAACTTATTGTTATGTCTGGAGCTTCAATCATTCTTACTCAGCAATGACATTTTGAGGAGACTGTATCACCATAACTGAAATGTTCTATACACGTCAGCATAAGTTTATTGAAGATTTCATGTAGACTTCATTTCATGTAGACTTTATTTGATGTAGATACAATGCACAAAGGAATGAAGGATTAAATACCAGGCCTTTTAGAATGACAGTTGTCCATCATGTTCTCTGGGTGCGTTCTTTTCACAAAATGTTCTCCAGGCTCAACCTTGAAGCCTAAAAAGAGAGTAGAATCTTTGATGACTCTAATCTATCCTGTATACATAAAAGGAAGGCTAAATATTTAAAAATAGCATTTCTTCTCTAAGAAATTTATGAGACTTACACCATGTGGGTGTCTAAAACAGTTGTTTAGAATCTAACTCATATGTCCCTTGCAAGCTGCATTGTTTGCAGTCTGTTAAGAGTAAGGCACATCATCTCTCGTGAGAAGAAAAAGGAAAGATAGGCTTTTTTTTTGCTTTTTCAATCAAACATAAATTCAGATAGGAAATTGTACAAGTATCATCAATGAGTTTCTGATTAATAATTTAATAAGTAAATATTACCTACTAATATTTTCTTCCTTATCTTTTTCACTCTGTTTAGAGTTGTTGGCTATACTCAGAAGCAATAAATAGAAAAATGAAATGCTAAGAGCTTGGACTATCTCCTGAAATGATCACCTGTTCTCTGGGTGCATTATTGATGTTGAAGTGTCCTCTTCATAAATTCATAAATTGGATAAAGGCCTTCAACTTTCTTCAAATTTGTGCCAAGCTATTAAGATGGTAACAAAGATGCTATTGAGATGATAATGAATTGCTTTCAGTACACCATATGTCATACTCAAATCTATGTTTGGTTGTTTCTAGTCTCTTGAGCTGCATATCCACTTGATGATCAAAGAAAAATGTTTCCTTTCATTTATTTATGCCTTTATTAAATAATTCAATGAAAATGACACTTTGTATTTGTTTTGTCTAGCCAATAAATCCATGTATTACAAAAAAGGAGAAGCGACCTGTGTTTATTCTGAAATAGACAGGAGTCTGTGAAGTATTTTACATATTTAGAGTCCCAGAAGTGAATGATAAATTAAAAGAGATAAATTATTCATAGTTGTAGCAGGCTTAAAAATGAAGGCTTATAACCAGAAGGTCCTGTTCCAGCAAGGACATAACTAAAGCATAAGTAGTTTCCTTGAAGTCAAGCAAAGAAGCCCATGTTTAAGTGCCTTTCTGGAAAAAAATCAAAATTAGCAACGGAGCAAAATTAGAGAATTAATGTCTGCTTAATGCAAAGCGTGAAAGAAAGCACTGAGTATATAATCAGGGAGTGTGACTGATTGATATGATGGGGGAAAGGCATTAATGAGACATCACGTTTTCTTATTTCAGAAAAGAGGAAGTACCATGATAAGAGAATAGGGATTCATGGATAATCTGGGGCTTCAGTATAAGCATGGGAATTGTTGAGGTGGACAACAACTTCTTCTTTTTTAAATGAAGCAAATGTTCTAGCACCTGCTTACAAATGGTAGGTTATAAGGTTAAAATTTATCATTACTGAAAGAAACGCCCAGACCTATCTGGGAATTACGTGGTAATGTGCCAGAGAAGTGTACATAAAAAGAAATTAACTGTCATTCTCGTGAATCTGAAAGATTACAAGTTAAAGAGGTACCATGATAAGCCAAGATAAGCCACTTACAATTCAAAAGATTTGGTCACCTGACAACAATTAAACACATAAGTAACATGAGTTCTTGCTTTAAAAGCAGCCTCTATGCTCCAACGCAGGGAGAGATTTGTGAGAAATTTTCATCCATTTATGCTTATTAATTATTGTAATCCTCCTGAGGCTGGAATCATGCAACAGATAATTCTAGAAGGAAAAGCTTAGTTTTGTGGGTATTCATTGTTACTTCACAGCCAACAGTTAATTGTCTTCTGTTCTTGGGGGGGTGTCAGGAAACCTTCATTAGCTGACTTATCTTCAGGAATCTTTCAAAGAGTCTTCTTATACAACTTCTGAATTTTGTTGACTACACTATGTGTGCTATATATTTCAGCTGCATGTATGTGAGCTGGCATCACATCCTACAATTCATGTACATAATACATGTAATGAATGAAAATACTCAGAAAAGTCATGTCACACATACTTTTTCAAAATCATACACTTGCTCATCATTGCAAAAGTGGGTTTTAGTGATGTTTAGAAATTAAAATTTTAAGAAATTGGTATATATGCCACGAAGGTGGTTGCCAAGATATGTAGCAAAATCCTGTGAATTTCTTAGAATGATGCTTGAAGTTATTTGTCAGGTAAAAGTACACATGTGGAAAAATATATATGTAGATATTTCACACTAAGTCTATGTTTTATCTATATTTATTGTTTCATTGCACAGATGAAATAAGTTTTTACATTACTGCACACTGCTCAGGGGTCTCCAACATAAGAAGGACGTGAATCTGCTGAACCTAATCTAGAGGAAGGCCAAGAAGAAAATCAGGAGGTGCTTGAGCACCTCTGCTGTGATAACTGGTAGTGAGCTCGGGGGTTGTTGAGTCTGAAGGCAAGAAGGCTCTGGGGAAACCTTAGGACAGCCTTTCAGTACCTGAAGGGGGACTACAAGACAGCTGGAGAGGGACTTATGACAAGGCTGTGTAGTGATAGGATAAGGGGGAATGGTTTTAAAGTGAAAGAGAATAGGTTTAGATTGCATATTAGGAAAAAAATCTTTATTGTGACAGTGATAAGGCCCTGGCACGGGCTGCCCGGAGTTGTGGGTGCCCCATCACTGGAAATGTTCACAGCCAGGCTGGATGGGCCTCTTTCCAATGTGGTCTAGTGGAAGGTGTCCCAGGGGGATTGGAGCTTGGTAACCTTTAAGGTCCCTTCTAACCAAAGTGTTTTATCAATCTATGATTTTCCATGAAGAATAAAGGAAAACTGTCTGTTTCATTCCTTGTCTATTCATTCTCTCCCATTACATCTTACCAGCTGGTAAGACCTCATGGAGGGCATTTGCACACAAGTCCGAAACCACAGTTCTCTGTGTGACCTTGTGTCTGCTCCAGTCTCCATGCTGTGGATCTAAACTAGTTTTGCAGACAAAGTTCCATTAAACTTTGAATGTATTCTCTAAGCAGAATATATCCCATAGTCTTAGTTAATAAAAAGTTAAATAAAAGCAGATTAAACTGCATACTTTATAGCAAAACATTCAGTATTACTGACCTGAATATTTTAGAATTGCCGTCTTTGATTCCAGAAAGTAAAGTCTGATAGAAGAAAACATTGTATTGATACAGTCGTATGGAAGAACAATTTTTTGAGAGAAACTGCGGATACATTACACATTCATAAATCATACCTATATTACAAGAGGGTTAAACAGCTATTGATGCTTGTACAAATCTGGTTTACACTGTCAGTTTTAGTGTTATTTTCCCAGGCTGAAAGTAGGATTTTGGTGCACTGCATTAATTGTGGTGGTTTTGCCCTTCTGCTCCATTGTCATTTATTATCTAGGCATCGTACACATTTAAGCAAAAACTGTTATAGACTTGTAAATCAGTTACTGGTTTGTCACAATCTCATACCCACTGACTTCTACAGAAATGCCAGAAGCAGATCCTCAATTATTTTCAGCAGTGGACAGATGAAAGGACGTGTGTTAGTCTATGTCCCATATGTTTAATTTGTCCCATATGTTTAATCAAGTGAGAACTTCTTTGCTGTATTATCTGACTGTAAATAACTGAGGTTTTATCTACACTTAAAAGTCTTACTACCACAGTTATGAATGGTAGGAGTGAGAGTGGAAATGTCATCTGATAATTGAGAAAAAATTCAAACAGAAGAGCACTTGTGCTTTAAAAAAAAAGTTTATTGCATTAGAGCAACTGCTTGGTGATGAGTTGAAATTGAGTTGAAATATGGACTCTAAGAAAGTTACAAAGAGGAATAGAAGAAGATATGTCTGCAAGCACATTCAGAGCCATCTGTGTACAAGGTGATGACCTGAAAAGGTCTGGAATGTTGATTCTTGGTGTTAGCTGCTCTGGGAAATGCAGAGGCTGGCACCTAGAAGAAAAAAGATGTCTGTGTCATCAACTCAGTTTACCAGAGAGCGTTGCTGCAGGTTTTGAGAGGGTTGTGTGTATATCAGAAGTGTATGGTGCAACACACTGGCGTTTTGCTGCTTATTTGATAGCAACCTGTGTAATGTTAATGCTATCATGCCACCAACATTTTTGCACGTAAAAGAACAAACTTTTAGAATGTATGAGGATTTTAATGGCTTTCTGCTATTCTCTTGTCACAGTAGAGGTGGATGCAACAACATGGCACTACATGTTCAAACAGCAATGGTCAATTTTTATTGAGTGCTGTTTCCCTTATATAGTTTTGAAAGTCCACGCAGTTAGTCTGATTGGCTGAATTAGTCACCACTCTAATTGCCCCCTAGTTGGCTAACTGGCCAATAGCTCCCTGCATCTCCAGTGGCCTAGACTGGCTACCCAGCAGTCCAAATTGTTGGAGTTATAGAATTACTAGTTATATAATTAATTATATGTTAGTTAAATTATTATAATTAGGATTATTTGTAACGGTGAGGCCTCCAGGCCAACTGATAGCCACCACAATTCCCCCTTTCCATTTTTAAATATAAAGGCAGGTGTCTTGTAGAAAGGATAACAGACTTACTTTCTCCTCAGTATGAACTTATATATTGCTGAAACTCTTGGATTTATTGTCCATAAACTAGGAAATTTTGCATATTGTAAGCAATAAAGGTATGCAATTTACTTTTCACATTCTTGGGCAGGGCTCAAAGAGGGGTTTTTTTCAAGCCAAGAAAGAGCCTCTGACCAATCACACCTAAAAAAGAAAGCCAAATGAGTAACTGTCTACAAAGAAAGATTTTGTATGAAATAGTGAATGACATCATCGTCTCTGGTACCACTCCTTTGAGCTGCAGAAATAGTAGAAAAAGAAAGTAACTTTTTCCATCTGCCAATTTCTAATGGAAAGGTGTAACACCTATAAATCTGTGGTGGTAAAGTGCCTGCCTCATCTGCACCTATCCACCACTCAGACATGTAAAGCAAGGTAAAATCAGCAAGGCAATAGACAAAAACTCATAGGTCCTTAAAGACAATTTCTGTGTGAAAGATGTTGTGAAGATGTCATCAGGTAGAAAAGCCTCAAGGCTAATGTCAAGGTGTTTTGGGAATTAAGCCATTAATAGTGGATCCCATCTGACCACTGCTTCCCACCTCTTACAGAGAATATCCTAGTGCTGGTAGACATCAACCTACTCTTTCTAACCAGCATTTCTCTTTGCAGTTACTAAATACTACAAATTGAGATGTTGAAAAAACATAATTTTTATGTTTCTAAAATGAACTAAAGATGAAAGGCAAATAAGGTAAGCTTAAAAAACTCTGGTTTTAGGATTTTTTTTTCAAAGGATCACAGCTTCTGTCATTTTGTATTCATACATTTTAGTGTAAATGTAATTTTAATTGAATCCAGTGCTAAAAAGATACTACATATAAAAGCCAAAGTTTTTATTTCCAAAATTCTTTGCCTGTTGTTATTGCACGCTTTAACTAGTTAAAAAATCAGTTCCTTTTTTACTTCAATACAAATATGGAAAATGGTTACTTTTTACACAAATCACAATGCTCATATGGGCAATTTTTTTCTTAGATCTGTGCAGCATTTGCAAACAAAAGTGGAGATAGGCTATTAGACATAAAAAGAAACAATTTTTTTTAAAAATACAGATTTCCTTTTTAAAGGGAAATCCTAGCTGCATTTGTCAAAACATACTCAGCTTTTTGAAAGACATAATGCCCATAATTCTGTTCTGGACTTCCATACCCGCAAAAAGATAATTTTGCTGTTGTTGTTGGTTTGTGGCTTCACATACATGATGACAACAGGACTAGGTACAAGTCAAGTGAAGAAATATCCCAGATTTAATTTAATTTTATCTGCTACATCTGAACAGGAGAAGAACATCTGGAATTCTTGTATTTCCTCCAAGTCAAAGGAATGTGGTGTGGGTGTGGGTGTGGGTGTGTGGGTGTGTGTGTGTGTGTGTGTGTGTGTGGGTGTGTGTGCGGGGGGGGTGTGGGTGTGTGGGTGTGTGTAAAAACATTTCCTGTGGAGCAATCTAAGAGCAACAAGTACTGGGATTAGGATTGCTGATCAGAGTGTTTTACACGTCTTTGTGAAATAAATGTGTTCCATACATTTCATAACTTACATTTTGTTGTGTTAGTTTGTTGTGGGTTTTTTGTTTGGTTGGTTTTTTTTTTCCTTTTTGTGATCCCCAGTTCATTCAAAACATACTCAGATGTGTTCAGAGAGCAATATACTGAGAGTAAGTCTGTGCCACACTCTTTAATGATAGGTTAATGCAAGGTTATTGTCGAAGAAACTGTGATGGTGTGGAGCTTGGCATACTTGAGTAGTGTTCCAAGTCCCACAGACAAATAGCTGGAATTTCCTCTGTGCTATGGGTGTAGTAACAAATGTATTTTAGATTTAGCCTGGTATGATGACAAAACCTACAAACTCACTTCTGCCAGCAATAAGAACATGTGCTTTAAGACTTTAAGAATAGGAATTAATAACAAAACAACAATACAACACCAAAAAATCCAAAAGCCAGCCAGCATAAAAAACTATTTCTGTCCTTAGCTTAGGTAGGACATACCTTAGTAAAGGTAGATTTTTTTTGTGGTGAGAATTAATGAAAATATTCTCATTTCTAATGAAAACTGAAGAAAAGCTTCTCAGCAATATTTGAGATTCCATCAAAAATATTTTGCTTAAAAAGTGAAAACAGAGGCAAATTTTCAGAATTTATAAAACTGTCTCATTTTAATGTGTTATATTACAATGATCTTCATAGTCTTCAGTTGGCTTTTGACACTAAATTTTATTCTTTCCTGTCCTAATAAGGATTATGAACTTAGCTTCCATATAATGACATTAGATTTCATAATGAGGTAGAAAGAGAGTTCTATTTTTCTGAATTCAGTAGGTTGATTTATCACTTGCATAGTTATTACTAGCAAATATATTGCTTGCATGTGTAACATGATTATCTATTTGTAGTAGTTTATCAGGGCCATAGGTGACAGTGTGTATTTGGAGAGGAATAGGATGGGATTTTAGAAGAGCATGAAGAGATAAATTATCAATGCATACGTTTAAAAAAATTGAATAAAATCTTTCAACGGTCACCATCAAGACTATGAAATAAATTGCTTTTGAATACTTCTGTAGCCGATGTCAGCCATCTTACTTATCACTGAACAAGCTACGTTTGAACTAAGCAGCTCAGTATCACTGAGGGATGAGGTTGCTGATTGAGCACAGGTGTAACGGCTGATACACTGTCACATGGTCTGATGTTAACCTAAGATCTTTGTTGAAATACTTATTACTGATGGCACAAAATGTAATTGCTAATTTTCTGCCTGAATGGTTACATATTTTCTCCAAATCTTTAGAGTTATTCATCCCTTTTTCACTGCCCATTTCTCAGAGTTTAAGGTAGATGTGTCACTGGTCCACAGACCGGTAATTGAACCTGTCACTTGCAATCTACTGACTTCATTCCTCAGGAATGTATCCACTGCTTCATTCACCTTCCTGCTTATTTTTCTCTAGGTATAAGTTTCCAGTTTAAATCTGCATAAACAGATATTCACTGTTTACTTTACAAATCTGTGGTCACAGAGCAAGGTATTCAGAAGCATTCTGGCCTGATTATTGGTTTGGATTCATTGAAGAACCTTGTTCAAAATAAAGTGTCCACTACTAGTCTAATCTTAATAAACGCATCAATTAAGTTGCAAGAGTTAAAGTAAAACTAGGTAGAAATTATTATTCAAGAATGTGGTACACAAAATTCAGGCCCACTGAATTTTTTTTTGTCTTCCTGAAATCTCTATTATAGGAGTGGTTTTTGCCTAAATGGATAGCTACATTTACACTGTTTTTGTGACCAGGGCTTTCAATGGTAGTACAAAGAACAAGTGTGTCTGCAAAAATTATAATAGTAATTCTGTAAAGTAATGAGAACCACACAATAAAATAATCTTTAAGTGATTATCTACATAATAATAATTCGGTGGTTTTAGGCTGTAGACTAGTGTACAGTTGAGTACCTTAATAAATTCATTTTTTATAACATTCCTTATTCAATGACAAGCAAGACCAGAAAACTGAAAAAGCAAAATCACTAATAGCACATGATTCAAGCAGAGTTTATGCTGATTTTTTCAAGTGTAAACTTTCTGAAATGCTCATGAATGTTTAACTGAAGTTTATCTATCTATCTATCTATCTGACAGTATCAAAGAAATCAACTCAGAAAATACTGAGGCAGTACAGACAGTCTGAAATACAGAGCAGTACTACATGCAGTGTCTAAAAAATTCTTTTTGAAGTACTGCATTTGGAAGATGTTTTGCTGTCTCATCACAAATATATAGACTTGCACAATGGTTTACATGTGAAGAAGTTATCTATGCAAGGTTTGAAATAGTTAATATTAATTGAATGGATTTGTTTAGCATAATTTCAATATGATGTCAGGATCTCTCTGTCCTAAACATGGAAGAATCTCTTAAATTCAAGCAAGGAATCTCCTGCTTCAAGAGGCATGCCTGTGCAAAGGGTGAGTCACCTGGTGTGCAGTACAGTTAAAACAAGAAAGAACTCAAACTGGTCTCATCCAAAAATCTATCATTGTTACTAAGTCTCATCACCTGGAAGAAAACCCTGAGAAGCATCCTAACTCCAGGAAAGTGTAACACCATGAAGAAGAAAGAGCTCTAATCCTAAGTTAGGCAGGAATATTTGCAGAGTAAAGCAGATGGCTCATAGTTAAATTGCATGCAGTAGGAGAAGTACCCACAAGACTCCTTGTGCCCATAACTTTCTTTGTTCCTTAATAAAAGAGTCTTGGAAAAGCCATACACTATTCATGTGTTAACTTCATGATCTGTGTTCTAAGTTCATGAGCATGGACCCTCACCGGGTCACTCTGCTCCTTTGTGGGTTCCCTAGAGAGTAATTTGCACATGTATAGCTTGGGATTTTACCTTCTTTGAAAGCTGTACTAAACTGGTGCTTGTTTGGTTAAGGAGTCCAGTGCATCTGTCACACTACAAAATACTAAAAAATATCTGAATGAAAGATAAAAGAAATTTAGTAATAAAAGTATACTGCAAAGCTTAATGAATAAAAAAATGCACTTTAATATTTCCTCAATGTCACCTGTATGTTTCTTCTACACTATTTTTGAGAGTATTTCACAGCAGTAATACCATCTATAAAGAGTTTTTTTAAAATTACAAGACATTAAGAAGGCTTAACTGTTAACTTTAATGTCGTTTAAAGAAGAATCCCTCAGTCTTCTCATGTTAAAACCTTCTATCACTCTCTCAGAATGGGCACATACTCAGTGGTTGGACTCTTAGAAATTCTACCTTCTGCGGGAAACTTCCTCAAGAAACATTTAAATCACTTTGAAATGTACTAACAATGATACTGAGAGGTGAAAAAAACCATCCTGGGATAGCACTTTCATCCTAGCAACACTTTATTGTACACTGAGGTATTTTACCACTTTCCAATTAAAATTTTCATGCTTAATTGAATTGAATCTAAATGGGCTGGAGTGAGCAGGATTGACTGATGTATTGTCCAAAGGAAAGATTACTTTGTGGAACCAATGAATGTAATATTTTTATATAATTTATTATATTTTTAATTATTTATTTTTTTACTAAATTAGGGAATTTTTTTGATACATTTTAGGAATGCAGAAGAAAAAGGAATATGAGACGTGAGGATCTAAGGCATGGTGACATTGTGAGAGACTTCAATACAAAAAGACAATTCACACCAAATAAATATATACCTTAGGGTATTTTTTTATTTAGTTCAAATGTTTTTAATTTTACAAAAGTTTATAGTGAAGGATTTTAAATAAAAGAAAATAGATTGCATCACCTTTTAATTTTTATGAATTTCCATCATTTGAGTTTAAATCTCAAATGCAGAAGAAACTGCTGATGCAGAATTATTCCTGCTTCTTCTTCCAGTTAACTGTGTCCTACCAGGGTGAAAAATCCTATCAAAGACAATATCCCTGGTTTATATTTAGTTGTACTATATCACTGTACATCCTTTGCCAGCCATGATGAACAGTAATATAGTGAGGTAAGATGCCATTTTTACATTACGTAAACATTTTTTTTCCGAAGTTAGTAACTTCTTGTGCTACAGAGGGATTTTTCAGTCAGTTAAGCAATTGTTTAGAGGTATTTATCCTGAGATTCTTCAGCTTCTGTGAATTTTGCATGAAACTCTTCAAAAATCATCAAACACCAGGCTCCTGGTTTGTCAGACTGCTCTTTTTCTGAAAAGATGTAATGTGTATTAAACACTTGTAACACTCTCCAAGAAGATTGAAAGGGAAATTCTAATTGTATCTATTCAGTTGTGGGAATTTGTGATCTGGCACAAATTACCTGACAGTAAGAAGCCCAAGCTACAAGAAGGGATTAAACTGGCTGAAGGAGGATGTCAGAGGCAGAATAGATTCTTGCAAGGGAATGAGGTTTTGTTTGATGTTGAGATAGTAAAATTCATCAGCATTGTCTTGTAGTCATCCTGGAGTGGGAGCACTCAGGATCCCAAGCTCTGGGCCTGCCATTAGGCAGCAGAGCTGGGCTGGGGGATGGACCCACGATTGGGCTGAGGTACCCCATAAAACTGATTTCAGGATTGGTGCTGATTGCAAGTATGATATCCTTAACTCTAAACTGGAGAAGCATGGATTTGACAGATGTACCACTCAGTGGATAAAAACTTGCCGGGGTGGCTGCACTTAAAGAGCTGCTGTCAATGGCTCAGTGTCCAAGTGGAGATCCATGGTAAATGGCATTCTTCAGGGTTGGGTATTGGGAGTGGCTCTTGAACTTCTTTTTCAGTAACATGGACAGTGGGATCAGTGCACTCTTAGCAAGTTTACTGAAAATACCAAGCTGTGTGGTGCAATCCACATGCTGGAGGGAAGGCATGTCAGGAAAAGGAACCCTGACAGGCTTCTGAGTTGACCCCATGTGAACCTCATGTAGTTCAACAAGGACAAAATTCTGCACCCAGCTTGGTGCAACAGCAGGGTCAAACACAGCCTTGAAGGAGAATGGAGTACCTAAAGAGGGGCTACATAAAAGCTGAAGAACTTTTTATAAGGGTATGTAATGATAGAACAAGGGACAATTGCTTTAAACTGAAAGAGGATAGATTTAGATACTGGGGAGAAATTTTCTACTGTTAGGGTGGTAAGGCCCTGGCCCAGAGAAACTGTGGATTCCCCATCCCTGGAAGTGTTCCAGGCCAGGCTGGATGAGGCTCTGAGCAGCCTGATCTAGTGAAAGCTGTTCCTGCCCATGGCAAGGGAGTTGGAATGAGATGATGTCTAAGGTCCCTTCCAACTGAAGCCATTCTAAAATTGTATAATTGATTGCATAAAGTGTATATAAGGAAACCATGACATGTTGGTAGTAGACTCCATGTCAAACAGCCTAATGTGGTTAGCTTCAGCCCAATATACAGCTAGTTAAATTTTCTTTTTATATTTAAGCACTA
Organism: Pheucticus melanocephalus; assembly: GCA_013398405.1. NCBI lineage: Eukaryota > Metazoa > Chordata > Aves > Passeriformes > Cardinalidae > Pheucticus > Pheucticus melanocephalus. The sequence goes on from VZSJ01004791.1 coordinate 578,800, forward strand.
ATATGTATTAATTTCATCTTGAGGTGGATCATAAAATTTCCTAAACATGTTTCCTAAAACAATTTTTGGTTTAAGTATATATGTCATGGCTAGATCACACTCTGTTTGCTCTGCCTATATGTGTTCAGAGTTGTTATGATCATGAGAACCTGCCTAAATATCAGCCTCAAAACTTTATGAGACAACCTAATTATTTTATTTGAATATCGTCTTCACAATTCATTTGCTGCTGGTAGGCTGACATCTCATCATAAAGTAGATCGTGCTAATTAAGTAGTCAGTCTTAACATTAACATCCTTTATTTAACTAGTAATGATCAGATGCAACAGTAGGATCCAGCTATATTAAATGCCTAATAAAAGTCTTCCACATGCACCATTTGCAACAAGAAGTGTTATCCAACCTTGGAAACTGTACCTTTTTTTTACTTTTTAGTTATTCTGTCTAATTTACAGAGTTTGCGCTAATGATTAAGAAATGTAGCACATTTAATTAACTAGCTTTCTGTCTTGAAAGACTATAATTGAAATTCTCTTTTGGTTTCAAATGGAGAAGTAAATATTGTGTTCTGATTTTAGTTAGTAACACATATTTATCCCCACTAGTCTCCAAAATTCAAAACTCAAATCTGAATGATTGACAGAATTCACTAAACTAAAAAATTATATATTTAGTATTTACCTTGAACTAAACCTTATAAAAATAAAATTTGGTATTGAAGAGAAAGCTAATCAGTTCTGTTTATTAGCAGAACAAAAACATCAAGACAAAATTTTCTGAAAGTATGATGTTAGAAAACCTCACTTTGGATATTTTAATAACATTGTGATATATTCAGTAAAAGAAGGATGACCTGAGAAGGTAGGAGTAGTTCTTCACACCAAAAATTAATATATGGATCAAAATCAGATAAATAGGGGAAATCTGTGCTTTGCTGATGATGTGTCGATGATAGGAAGAAGGTAGAGTAGCAGGAAGAAAGAAGAACTCCAAACCCCAAAGATGCTTGCTTTCATAGACACCTCTAGAAAGGTGTCTATAAAAACAGCACAGATTATGACACTTTCAGAGGGGTCTTCAAATAAAATTTAATCAGGAAAAAGAATAAACCCCACCCCAAATTATTTTAAGATTAAATAATTTATAAAGGATAGAGACAGGTGAATCCTTGCCTTCTAATTTCGTATTTTCATTTTTCTTTGCTTGTCCTTGTACTTTTTGTAGGTATATCTCTTCTATACAGACCTATAGAGAGTGAAGATTTAACAAGGCAAATACAACTAGGGATGAATTCATCCACACAAATGAAAAATATTATATAGGTATATGATATTTTATACATGCATAACAAAATACGTTTTTTTTTTTTCTGAAGGGTGTTTAACTATATTTCCAGACAGACAACAGCAGAAAAAGATTTTTAATATCATTTGGAAATAAAGGTTTGAGGTTATCACTCCTTATTTAAACACAAAGGTGTCTTCATCGGCAGTTCAAAAGCTAGTTTTATTAGAGCTTTCTTAATCACACAGCATGGCATAACTGATATTACTGTTCTCATTTATATTACTGTTAGTAAATTTTTAGTTTCCAGTTGAAAGCAAATTTATATTGTGAGGATAGAGTGAAATCATTGTTGAGAAGGATTGTGACAGCATCGTTTCTATAACAAGCATGATCTTCTCTAGCTAGAATTTAGTAAATTGTTGCATCATTTTTGCAGGATCTACTACTTACTGATTTTGTATTGACTTTGTAACTTTCAGGAAAAAAATCTGCAAAGAATGCCAGAAAACTCTCAAAATGAGGTCACAAATTTGATAGAGGTAATGGTTCCTTTGCAGAAATTTCACTGTGTGGCAGATCTCTGTAGGTCAGAACATGATGGGATGTATGTTATGGAATATGCTCTATAGCAGGGCCACAGAACAGTAGCTTGAATTAGCCATTCAATTTTGAGCTTCACATATTTGCTACTCAAGGATAAACTTGATTCTTTCAAACTTTCTTTGCTTTGGCTCTTTTGCAAGACAAGATGATTTTAAAACTTTGATGCTTTAGACAGCTTCTTAGATCATCTTAATATAATTTTGGTGTGTAATATTCATAGACAGTACATCACAACTTGGAATAACAGTAAGAATTCTTTTTTCTTTAGTTCTCTAGCTCTCTTGACAATGGGAAATCTCTTCAACCCTAGATATCTCATTATGAAAGAGAGGTAATGACACTCTAAGAAGGTTAGCAAACAACATAAAATTATCAGGATGGAGAAAGTAGCATAAAAGAAAAAAATTAAGAATGATAAATATGTATAAATTATCCATGAAAATGAGGGTGAGACACTCAGAAATCTTAGTAGCAGTCAAGGTGTACTGTACTGTAAGCATGAGAAGGAGTTTATTTGTTTTTGAGCAGCTGGAAAGTGAGAATGTTTGAATACTGGGAAACATGTCTTTAATAGTTGAATATATTAATCCATTTAATATTTTTCCAAGTAGAATGTCAGAAGCTATGAAAGTTTGACTGGGTAAAGCATTAGAAAATCTATTATATTAAATTGTTCATCTTTCTTAAGCATAATTGGCATATATTAGAATTAGAAATTGTCAAAGTCAATGGATTTTTTCAGCACATCCTAAAGTACCATCACTCATTACCTCTTACTTATAAGTTTAATAGTTATTCCAACAAAGAGACATTTAGAGAAAACACAGTAAGAAGAATACTGTTTAGATTTGGAGTAAGAAGCTCCAAATCCAACTGCAATTATCAACTACTATGGAAAATTAAGTGACGTAATGATATAGAAATGTAGAAGTATCTAAATGTTGAGAAAAATGCAGACAGAAGAACACTTAAAGAGTAAATCTCTCGTCTTTGAGTTTACAGCCATTCCTCCACTGTCCTAGCACCACATGCCCTTGTAAAGTCCCTCGCCAGTGTCCTTACAAGCCCCCTTCAGGTACTTCAATTCTGCTCAAAGGTCAACCCAAACCTTTATTTTCCTTAGACTGACTGACCCCAGCTCTCTCAGCCTTTCCTCAAAGGAGATGTGCTCCCTCGCTCTGATCATCATGGGTCTCTTTCTACCTTATTCCAACAGCTCCATGTCCTTCCTGTGCTGGGACCCCAGGGCTGGAGGCAGCTCTGCAGGTGGAGTCTCAGCAGAGCGGGGCAGAGGGGCAGAATCCCCTCCCTGCCCTGCTGCCCAGGGGCTCTGGGTGCAGCCCAGGACACACTTGGCTCTCTGGGCTGGGAGTGCCCATGGCTGGCTCATGTCCAGCTCTCACCCACAGCACCCCCAAGTCCTTCTGGGCAGGGCTGCTCTCGATCTGTTAATGCCCAGCCTGGGCTGGCACCAGGGATTGCCCTGACCCAGGTGCAGCACCTGAGCTTGGCTTTGTTAAACCTCATGGAATTCCCATGGGCCGCTGCTCAAGCTTGTCCTGGTCCTTCTGGATGGCATCCTGTCCCTCAGGAGTGTCAACTGCACCATTCAGCTTGGTGTCATCTGTAAACTTACTGAGTGTGAACTAAATCTCTTCATCTGTGTCATTAATGAAGACTTAATAAGCATTTTTCCCATTACAGACTCTTGTGGATCACCACTTGTCACAAGGCCCATCAGAACACAGTCATTAAGCATTACCTTCTGGATTGACTCTCCAGTCAATTCCTCATCCAGTGAACAATCCAGTTGTTGAATGTTTCCTTCAAGTTAGAGAAGATATTGTGTAGGACCATGTAAAAGACCTTACAGAAGTCTACAGCCCTTGTTCACTGATGTAGTAATTCCGTCATAGGAGATGACTAGGTTGCTTAGGCAGAACTTCACCTTGGTGAAGCCATGCTGACTGTCCTCATTCACTTCCCTCTTCTCCATGTGCTTTAGTATAGTTTCTAGAAGGATCTAAGGATCTGTTCATGATCTTTCTAGGCACAGAGGTGGCAAGTCAGTAGTTCCCTGGGGTCTCCCTTTCTACCCTTTTTAAATGCATGTACAAAGTTTCCCTTTTCCAATCAATAGGGATTTCACCTGATTGCCATAAATTTTCAAATATCATGGAGAATGGCTTGACAAGTACATTAGTCTGTTCCATTAGGACTCTAGGATACATCTCATCAGGTACCACAGATGCATGTGCCATCAACTTCCTCATGTGGCCACCAACATGATTTTCACTTCCAGTGGGAAAGACTTTGTTCCCTCAGTTCCTGTCTTGCAATCCACCCATTCAAGAAGTATGGGAAGAGAAGTTGCCATTGAAGACCAATGCAAAAATGTTGCTGAGAATATCAGCCTTCTCATTTGTTGTTTCAGGTTTGACAGCCTTCTTCTTTGGGAGTGGGGCATGGGTGGGTATACACCTGCTTTGATTGATCTTCCTTTTCTGTCTAACCTACCCATAGAAACCCTTCTTGTTATTTATATTCCTTGTCAAGTTCAGCTGCAACTCCTTCTTGGGCTTCCTCATTCCCTCCCTACACAACACCTACGTCATCCTCACACTCTTACCTGGATACCTGTCGTTACTTCCACCTCCTGTACATTTGCTTATTGCCCTAAAGTTTGACCAGCGTGTCCCAACTCAGCCATGCCTGTCTCTTGCCTTCCTTTGCCTGATTTCTTGTGCCTCCAGTCCACTGGTTGTTGCAATAATGGCTTTAAGGAGCTGCTAGGTCTGTTCTCCTCCCTTATCCCTAAGAGTAGATTCTCAGGAGGTCCCATTGACTTTCTGCTTGGACAGCTGGAATTTTGTTTTCCTAAATTCTGGGTCCTGAGTTTACTTTTTGCCTGACCCATGTCTCTCATGATCACTGAAGGCCAGGCTGCCTCCAGTCTTGGCATCCCTGATTAGCTGAGAGTGTTGGTGACCATCAGATCCAGTATCACATCCCCTCTGGTTAAGCTATTACCTGGCTGAAGAAGTTACCCACCACACATTCTATGAGTCTCCAGGATTCCCTAGAGTTCATTGTGCTACTTTCCTGGCAGTCTGGGTGGTTGAAGTCTCCGAGAGAGGCAAGAGACTGGAACCTGCTGCTGTCTGCAGCTGAAGCAAGAAAGCTTTGTCAACCAGCTGCTGTTTATCAGGGGCCTGTAGAAGACCAACCATGAGGGTCTCTTTGTTGCCTCAGTCTCTGGTGCAACAAACAGCTTTCCATTTGCTCACAGCTTTTCTTCAACTCTTCACACTCTCCATCTTTTGATTCAGATGGCAAACCTATGCCTGTGAAGGTGGCGTTTAAGGACATAACTCCTAATTTTTGTATTAAATTTATGATTACTGTTTCAAAAATTGATGTGAATTCTGAATTTGCATTAACATTTCCCTTGTTACTAAATTCAACATTTTTGTTCTTGCTGTAACAGCAGCAGTCAAACTAGACATATTTGTACACCTGTCCCACCCCAGCCAAATCAAAGTGAAACAGTCCTTGCCTTTCAGTGTCATCCGGTGTAGGCCATGTGGTGTCTTCTGCACCAACTAAAACAGCAAAAAACACCAAAGTGAAAAACATAAGAAAACACACTGTATATGTATAAAAGAGTTGTTTTTCTTAGAATTATCTATCCCAGTTTACTTTAACATAAATAAGTAAAATAATTGATTCATTCCAAAGATATCTCCAAGCAGATGTTAAATGCATTCAGCAGTTTAAAGGAGAATTACCTGTGAAAAGGGTAATACACTTGTTTTGTTGCTTCTTTATCATTTTGGTTTTGTTTGGGAGTGGTTTTTTGGAGTTTTGGGGTTTTTTTTGGAGGGGGGTGTGTTTGGGGATTTTTAGGGGCTTTTGTGGGTTTTGGGGTTTTTTTGTTGTTGAGGGGGTGGGTCTTGCCTTTCATGTATTTTTTCAAACCCTCAAGTTATATTGTTTTAATGTAGTCCATTTGCAGATATTTAATTCCCCTCCAAATCTGTGTTACTTATTTTCATTCTATGTTTTTCTTTGCCTATATGTCTTTTTTAAAAATTTCATTTCTGTATCTGTTATTTATATGCACAAAGTAATTGAGAACAATTTTAAGATGCTAAACAAAATTAAATTTTTATTCTATCAGTCGACCCATTTGTCTTAATGATTTCCAATAACCTTACACTCTTTGCAGAAACTTATTGCATACTTACTAGCAGAGCAGCCTTCATTCCATCCATGTATTAACTGAACATATTTAAAATACGATCCTCATATAAATAGATGAAAAATTATCAGTAGTTAACTTTTGTGATGGGTGTAACCTCTCCTGCATTTTTTTTCCTGTAGGAAAAATTTGATTGCTCAACATGTTTTGAAGTACATATTTTTTCCCATAAAGAATTCAAAATAATGTACATTTTTACAACATTTTAACAACTAGGTGCTCACCTTTTTTCTCCCTGATCATTCCAAAATATAATTTTTGTTTGAAAGCCATCATGGTATCTTTTAAAAAAAATTACAACTTTAATTGGGCATATAATATAGCAAGTGGATAATAAACTTATTAATTAATTTCACATCCTTTCTTAAATGTATGGATCCTAGAGACATTTGGAGGTCTCAAAAATATGCAAAGCAATTTTGCCTTCCTTTGTGTCCACTAAGAGGAAACATTGACAGTCTTGAAATAAAAAATACTTTATTTCAGCTTGTTCAATGTATCTTTAAAACCCTGTATCCCAGAATGGTCCAACTTTATTTACTGTTCAGTGGAGCTGCAGCATCAGGTGCAATCTGGCTGTCATGTGGGTGCCACAAAACCACATTCTTCTTTATAACAGATGCTCCTCAGTCAGCTCATAAATTCTGGGATACGCTGATGCCTTGCAGTAGTTCAGGGTGCTCAAGTCTGCATTATATCACAGTAGCTGTAGTCCAGCTGCAGGATGAGTAGACCTTAGGAGAAAAGAAGAGTATGACACAAATGAAACACTGACTCTATCAAGCATTTTGTCAGCAGAAGGAAACATTGAATGGGTATGACAAACCCAAAATCAAACATAGCAGTTTGAGTGGAATATTTCAATCTGGGTAAGCTTGAAGCAGGTAGTTAGATTTGTCTATTTCTTACTTTTCTTTTTCATTTTTTTAATCTTAATTAAAAGAGATTACTTTTTTCTGCAGAGAAATTTTAGTATCTACTGAAAAATAGTAGTTATAAAATCAGTTATAAAAAATCTTCAGGTATTTAGGGAAACCATTTCAGAAGGACACAAACCAGTGTTGCAAATTCCTTCCTGGGCTCTAAATAATTATTTTCTTTAATACTGTTCAAGACAGAAACAGACAAACAGGGCTAACAGGACACTGATGTTGTGTGGCAGGTCAAACATTTTCCAGATTCTTCTAGGATTTTTTACATATTAGCAAGAAAGAATAGATTTGTCATCATTTTTCAAATGCGTGGCTTGGCAAATACATTAAACAATTTCCTGAAGACTTTGGAATGTACTTGTGCATGTTCAGGAGACTCACATGGCCTCAAATTTGAACTTCCTTGTTGTCCTGTCCCTACCTTGATGTTAAGGAACTTAAGATGTGGGAAGAGATAGCACCCTTGAAAACAGAATATTGAAAAAATATTCTGAAAAAAAAAAAAATTATTGTGGAGTATTTCAGCCTTCTCCACGTCAATTTTCATGAGTTCTCTTAACCTATTCATCAGACGTATTTTTTAATCTTCATTTTCTGACCAAAAGGACAGAAATTATTATTATTATTATTATTATTATTGTTATTGTTATTGTTATTGTTATTGTTATTATTATTATTTTTAGCAAGCCTTGCCAAATTAAACTCCAGCTGTCATTCCTTTGACATGCCCTGTCATTCCTTTTCCTCACCCTACATAGTTCATGGGATATATGCCTGAGTTGCCACTCTGTGTTTTATTCGTACATTTTGGGAATATGTGGGGATGAGAATGACTGCCCCTGTGTTTTAAGAACAAAGTTCTTAAAGAGCTGCAAGCTCTATTCAGCCCTTCTTATCTTAGACCAGTTTTACAGGGGGTCCCTTTCCTTAAGCAATTGATAAGATGGTCTTTGAAAATTCAGTGTCCTGCCTGGTCTTCACCAGGCCCATGTATTTCAAACATGTAAATTTCAGCAGGTAATTATACTTAAAGCCAAGGCTCAACCAATCTTGGCCTCTCTAGTTCGTGTGTCCTGGTAAGCAACAAGTCTAGTAATTCCTATCCTCCAATCTTGTAGTCTATCACCTGGATTAAAAATTATCCTCAGCATACCACAGGAATCCCCTGGACTGCTTATGTCTTGCTGTGCCTCTTTTCCAGCATCTGTCAAGCACATTGAAGCCTTTCAGCAGAAACAGCGTCTGCAAGCAAGATGCACTTGACTCAGAGCTCGTCTAATATATCGGATATGATATAATATAGTGTCATGAGACAATACTTTAGAAAATATATTGCTTACTGTCATTACATAAAATACAGAATAAGAAAATTATATATCCTATTTTATTTGTTTATTGATGAACAAAATATCTTAGAGAGCTGAAGAGTAGGATGTTTTACTTCAGGTTCTGTTTTTGCCTAAAAAGTTTCAAATTTACTGCTTTACAAAAGAATTTAGCCACCTGTTGGGCAGAAGTATGCTCCAACATGCTGGATGATTCTTCCCAACTGCTGGGAATCCAGCATTCATAGGCAGGGAGAAGGAAAGTGAGAGAATGTGATAAGATGGCATTGACTTGATACCTGATAGATACAGCATTTTTCATGACCTCATCAAATGGAAGGTTGAATTTAGGCTTACATGGCCATCTCCTTGGAAAATATTTTCATATTACGTTGCAAATGATATTATTAAAAACTCAGATAAGGAGTTCATATTCCATTAGGTCGAGTTAAGAAATGGTTTCTTGATCCTCACTGGATATAGGTATAAACCATTCACCATATTTCCTCTCTATCAGTGTTTCAGGTCAGTGTAGTTCTTGCCATAGATATCCATGTCTATTTATGAACCCAGTCCAATAAAATCTGGGGTTTTTTCCATAGTATCTCCTATATGACAGAGTGGGAAAATGGAGATAAACCACTCAATATATTGTCCCAATTTAACAAATTCATGCTTATTTACTCCCAGCTGCTGGCTTATTTCTCTCCTATGAGGCCTGTGATTCTTGCTGACAAAGAAGTTTTTTAATATCCTCCAGACAAGTAGTCCACTGCTGAAGCCTAACTGATGAATAACTAGAAGCATCTGCAGAATTATAAGTACTTGCAAAAGAGTAACTCTTTGCTTGCCAGTTAGTTTTTAGGTATTAATCTATATTTATTGCTTCCTACAAAATAAGTAGTAATTTATTTACCTCTAAAACTGTATGCATACAGAGGACAATCTCTTCCACAGATCTAATTGTTTATGAATTTCTGAAAAGGAGTGGGGAGGAATAATTGTCTTTTTTTGCTTAGGGTATTGATTTTACTAATGCCACCAGTGCAAAAGTAGTGGAAGTTTGATATTTTGCCAGTCAAGAATATTGGATTAATTCTTGGAGATGCTTTTAAATGGTAGGATAGTTTGACCTATGGCCCATCATCTATGCAAGATGAAGTTATAACAAAAAATTATTAAGTTATTCCTTTTTTTTACATGCTCTCTGGGATTGATGCATAACAAAGCTTATGTAAAGAGAAAGAGCAGTAGAACTCAGTTCTTCAAACTCAATAAAATTAGTTTGATGCGATTATCATTTCAGGGTCTTTTTGTTCAAATTAGCCGAATTATAGTTAGAGATTTCATTGATAAGAAAAAAATGACATAAATTAATTTAATGTGGGTTTTGATAAAGAAAAATGTTGTGTGAGTATATTCTATGCATAACAAGTAGTGCTACTTCCAAATAACTGGAGACATAACATTTTCCATTGTGGGACTTTGTTTCAAATGTTTTTAAGCAAAAGGAAGATGAAGATTTTCTCCTAGAAATTTTAGTAAAATAAAGAAAAAGTCTTGATCAACATACTCTGTTTTATCTTACCAACAGTTTTGCTGAACTTCTCTTCTAAATGTAGTTATGGCTTCATATCTCAAAGTAAGAATCTGAACCTGATACAGAAATGCAGAGGTATAATTCTTTATTTTAATGATAAGTCCACCCCTATGTGCTCAATTCAGAGAAAATCCCCACCAAAACAAGAAAGAAAGAACAAAATCCTCCACCCATCTTACATATACTAAACTTAATTTTCTTTTACAGCTCGAACTTATTCAGATGTCTTCTTTTGAATTATTTTAACTGAGTATATTCTATCCCATTGCACCATTAAACCAAGCAATACAGAGCTGACATCTCCTAACAAAAGTGTTTCTGGCATCCAGAACATGATGTACTTTGTGAACTTACAAGTGGACTCTTTCTTTTTGGCAATCCACATCTCTTTTCTTGTCCTATTTCTAACCCAAACATAAGGAAAAGAGTCCATTAGGTAAATCCATTCTTGAGAGAGGAAAATAAGCAAGTGTATATATCTAAATGCAAAGGGTTCAAGACACTACTTCTGCTGCAGATGTGCCATCATCAACACATTTAATTCTGTTCGTCTTCAGTACAGCTGAAAAAAAAAGAAATTTGCATTATTTCCTCTAACCTGCAAATGTGAGAACAGAATTTAACATAATCTGTGCCCCAAAGAAATAGAGAAGAGTTATGGGTCTTTAAAAAAATGTATCTTTTCAAAAGCCTGTGTCTGTTTAAGCTCACGCTTCCTCACTTGTGTGGATTTATTCTATTCTTCTCCGTTCTAACAATATCAGTGAGCTACTACAAAAACATTTATAAACTCAAATTATATTGAGACAGATTCTCTATCAAATCTGATTAGTACAAACAAAAATCACATTAGTGACTTCATTTGTTGAGAAGAAATAAGACGGCCAATGCATGTTGAGAGACTCTAAGAGCAGGACACAAAACATATTTCATATCAAAATTGAAGGCTAGGAAGCTTTTTGGATCTCACCTAAACACAAGTGGATCATTAAAGCTTCTACTTATATTAATATCCTGATAATTGTATTCATAACTTAAAACAAACATTTGGATGAAAGTTATGCAAGGGTAGAGTGTTCTTTTCTAGATGCTGTCAATTTTGATTTTCATTTCACAGAGTTTGCCAAGTAATTCAAATGGGTGCTGTGGGAGTACAAAGAAAGAAAAGAGCAAGCTGAGATGAAGGAAAAAGTGATTAAGGTTTTCTTGGTCTTGTTAGCATAATTACAGGTTGTTTTTTATACTTTTTGACCCTATCCTGAACAGGGAGGAGTAAAATGAAGTTCCAAACAGAAAAATAACGTAAACAAAATTACTCCAGGTGTTCAGACAACCACGCGATTAATACTGAAGTTGTTGCAAATTTCTCTAGCAAGTATTGTGTACTCATATAACATTTCTATCAAAATTACAGTACATACTTATTATTCATTTCCCTTCAAGAAGGATTTTCAAAAGTCATGGCTTTAGAAGTTACAGCTTTAAAAGCAGATAAAAATACATTAAAAAAATCTGTCAGAATACTGGTTGAAAATATGTTCTTCCTTAATAACAGACAATCGTTAGCTAGCTGAATAGAAGTAGAAATTGAATATAAAGTGAAACAGAAAATTTAGAGATGCTGAAAGGACTACAAACTGATAAAGATGGTTCTATTCATTGCTACATTCATTTCCTAGAACTAAAACAGAAGAAGAAGAAGATGATACTGGATAATGTCTTTATTAAGGGCAAATTTACAAAAGGTTTGCATGAAGTTTTCAGTAGCTATGTGTTTATTTCCAGTGTTGACCGTAGAAAGGTGTTTCGTCTGAAATGAGTATACCTCAGAGAAAATATCACCCTCTTTTATCATTGAGAAACTCTTTCATTCACAGACTTTTTTTAAAGCATAAAAGTGCCAAAGGATATGTCACTTTGGCCTATTTCTTTTGCAGAACACAACAGGAACAATAGATATTAAAATACAAACCAAACTCATCTAGTTATGTTAGATGTTTCAAAAGTGGCATTAAATTTTTATTAGCATTATGACAGTTGACTCTGTATCGGTAGCCCACCTGACAAGCCTATGAACTGTATCATAGCACTTAAAGTAACCATAGTCCATGGTTTCTGCAACAAACCATAACAACCACAAATTCATTCTATGTCAGATTGATTATTTCCTTCATAGTCCAGAAGGATTATTGTATTGTATAACTACACCGCTACCTTATTATTATAATTGATTTTATAGAGCTAAGTAACTTTTTTTCTGGTTTCAGGTGAAGTGCTTTTTTCTGTTTGGTTTTGCATTTGGTTTTTACAGGGGCATACATTAAGAGGGGTATTTTTTTACTGGTTTCGTTTGGTTAGTTGGTTTGGTTTGGATTGAGTTTTTTTAAGGGAAGAGTTCAAGGAAGTTCAGCAGTTCAAGGACCTGATTTAGGATGTGATATATAGTAAAGCAATTGGAGACCTTGGTGGAATTGATAAATAATAAATTTTGAAGTAAAAGTTGACAGTAGTTTTGTACGTTGTGCTTGGATGCTTCTCAAATGCAAAGGTGAAGTTTCCAACACATGTGAATGACATATTTTTTGACACTAATTTCCCTACCAGACTATATTATTGCCACTCTTTCATCTAGAGATATCCATACTCATTTGATTTACTTCTTGCTCCAATAAGCAGTCCAAGTGATAGATGAAAATTCTTATGCTATTTTTAAGTCAAATTGAAAATTTGACATATTAGGAATTTGGCTGCTAGGAAAGACTACTGATCAAGGCAACTAATAAGAGTTACTGTAGTTTGAGGTTGTAACAATAACCAAACATGGCTAGAGCAGCTAGACAATACTCACCTTTAAAGTTTGGAGTTGTTTGTGCACAAAACCATAAATTCTTACAAGTTACTTCCAAGCTTTTTAGTAGTCTGTAAACAATGCTCCTCAGAGGTTCATCACTGAGGGAAGAAGAGGAGTCTGCTTAACAGTAGCTGTTTCTGCTATGGCAGATATTAATTCTCATATTTTTGTGCTGTCATTTGGGAAATATTAGAGAGCCTTGAAGAACTGAAGGTACCTGTCCCTTAGGTAGTAGAGAAGAATGCTCATTTTCCACTTCCATTGCCTGATGTTTCACTGGTATATTGTGTATGCTCAGCCCATTTACATCCCTCTGAGACAAATATGTTGCATTGGAACCAACATGAAAGTGTGACTATGCTTAGGAAGGGTAGGAAAAGAAAATATAGGCATCTGCATAAACTTAAGATAGGGATTACTTTCTCCCCTGAGGTTACTAGAAAGCTGCCCTTGTCTTAACTCCACAGATGCTCAAGGGCCTGGGATTGTTTCTAAATGACTTATTAGTCTGACTTGCTATACCAGCAGGGTAAATCCTAAACGAATTTGTTTTCTTTTGCTGACATCTGTGGCAATTTTGCGCACCGAAGGAATACAGAACATACCTCTTAAGAGTTTCACTCCACATAAGGTGTCAGGATCCAGGAGCTGAAATGCTGTTTCTAATTTTAATGAGAGGTTATATGTGGAATGAATAGAAAGCATTTCTCCATGGTTCTAAAGGTTAATTTCTTGCTAGCCTCTTTGTAGATGTACAAGGGGGGTTAGTTTTAGCTTGAATAGGAAAAAAAAGGTATCTTTCAATTAGAGTAATGAGTACTCCTTCTCAATAATGAACAATATCTTCAATTTTAATAGGTATATTGAGGAGTCATGGTCCACTTGATATAAAAGCTTTTTAAAATGTGACCTTATATAAAAGGATGTATTATCTTTGAATTAATCTTGTAAAAGATTAAATGAAGGAAGAATGTAAAATTCTATAGAAATGTATTATCATAAAAGAACATACAAACCCCATGATTTTTTCCTAATCAGGTCCCATGCTTATTAGCAACTACGAAACATTCTAGTGCTTATTAATTAATATCATATGTATTGTTACTTATGCAAAACAAGACACAATGCAAAAAGGAGCTTCAGAGTTTAAAATTCTTCTGCCTGCATCACTTAATAAATTTTCTTCTGATTGTTAAGGCAGTGCCTAAAATCCTGCTACAGAGTTGCCATAATATAATCATCCTCTGTGGCCTATTATTGACTTTCTCTAGCATTGTGGCTCTATTGGCTTTGGTAATGCAGTTGTAGTAAGTGGTTTATCACATACATTTTTCATTGTAGATAATTTCAATCAGTGTTTTAAGTGTATACTTCCATGGTAGAGAAGCAGACACTGTGGAAGACACTAAATTTTCCATTGTTCAATGCAAATTATCCACTGGAAGAGAGTACAGCACAGTAAAACCAAACTTAAACCTGCAATGGGACTATTTAATAAGATTCGACTCCTTATAGAGTTGAGAAGACTTTGTATAAGCAACAACTCAAAAGTCATTCAAGGCTCTGTAACAATACATACTGGAACATACTGTAGGCATTCAAGTTTAAATCAAAACTTTTTCAAGTTAGTGAAACAGTTTAGAAAAGACTAAAAAAGCCAAAAAAGGGGTGATAGCCAAAGAATTATCTAAAAGCTAGGTATAGTATGTTGAATACAGGAAAATTTTTTTCCAACCTGAACTCTGAAAAGATATGGTGTTTTGAAGACAAATAATAAAATTTCATATAATTAGAACATTACTTTTTATTATGTTTTTATTACATAAAGATAGAACATCTTGAGTTTATGGGCTTAAAATGCATGAAAAAAAATATTAGCAATGCATATTCATGTTTCTGAGCATCAGGAAAGCCCTGAAACCTTCACCTATTGCTTTTGGAAATGCATTTATATTTCAATAATTTTTAAGTATTTTATTTCTTATTTTCTTTGTAGTTAGTATAATGGGCTTATGTTCTTTTCTCTCATACGCATAGACTGATAGTCACTACTAAGGAGCAAATAAAATAATGATTGACTTATGGAAAGGGAATAAAATGTCAGTCATAAAATGGTAGTGATTTTCCTAAAAATGTCTTAAAGAAAGCAGTGTAAAAACTTTTTTTCTACATGACCTTATAACATCCCTGGACATTTCCTGTCTTTTCTGTCCCTTTTTCCAAAGGTCACACACACTCCTTTTTCCCTGACTTCCTGGGAAAAATCCTTGCTCAGCCAGTCCAATCTGCTTTCCCACCAGTTCATCTTGAAGCATGAAAGGACAATCTGCTCCTCTACCTACAAGATTCCAGCCTTCCTGGACCCCTTTTTGATTTTATGGGCTGCCTTTGCAACGTACTCTTCTAAACAGTGACCTGAATGGACCGAAGTCCACCCCACAGAAGTTCAGGGTAGACCTCTCTCCTTCTTCACCAAGTACTGGAAAGTTCCCTCATTTCCTGGTAGCTGTGCCCCACAGCCTTTGATCACCAGATCTCCCACCAGCACTTGTCTGTTTGTAACCAGCAGGTCTAGTGAGGCACTGTCCCTGGTAGGGTCAGTGCCAGTGAGGCACCTCTCTGAGGTCAGGAATTTCTCTTCCACATACTCCTGAAACCTCCTAGGCTGCCTCCTCTATGCTGTGTTGTGCATGCAGTAGATGTCTGGCAGGTTGAAGCCTCCAACGACAGCACTGTTTTGAAACATCAGCAGCTTATAGTAGAGTTTATCCTGGTTGTGTGGTCTCTAACAGGTCCTACCTGGTTGGCCTTTCCCCTGATTCTCACCCATTCACGCTCAACCTTTTTGTCATTGTCATCCAGTTCTACACAGTAAAAACATTCTCTAATGTACAGAGGTACTCCAGCACTACTCCTTCCTTCCTTGCTCCATCCGAAGTCCTTCTGGCCCCCATTGTAGCACTCCAATCATGCATTCCCTTTGTGAAGGGGGAGAATATTTAATAAGGTCACAGTAAAGCCATTTGTGGAAATGTCAAAATATTTCACTCTCCTTAAATAACTCTTTCACATAGGTAATATGTGAGAAAGAAAACAAGCCTGAAAAAAGTTTTGATTAATTCTTCAACTATAAGTAATTCATAGAATCTAAATCTAAAGACTTTCATTAAACAGTCCATTTTAACATTCAGATATGTCCATCAGACAGGGCTGTACTGTGCCCTCGGTTGCTGGGGAGCCCATAGCTGGCCTTCTCAGGCAGCACATTTGCTGGATTCACAGTGCTCACACTGGCAGCAGTGTTACCAAAAAATCAGTAAAATTAAAAAAACTTCTTAACAAAAAGGTAGCATTAAGAAGCAGACATTCTTTATTCAGCTAGGTGCACAGGGGGATTGCACCTCCCAAAGCTGGGCATGCTGAGTACATGGAAGTTTCTGTTTACTGTATTCTACATATATCTTTATTGAAGGGCCCACACTAAAAATACATGTGATAATCATCTCCCAAAAATTATTAACATATTTCCCCTCACCTTTAAGCATATGTTTTTCTGTCCTGGAGGTCTCTCTTGATGTCCGCCATGGTTATAAACTCCAACAGTCCAGATGACCTGGATCAGTTCTCAGCACACTGAGACACTGAGATTGGTGAACTTCCAGGTCTTGTTCTTCCACAATGAGCGTTGAGCAGTTTCAATAGGCCAGTAATTTTTGGAAACAAGCATTGTGTTAGCTAAGTGAGTGTACAAAATTTATGATCTAGTAACAGCAGGAGGTTGCCGCTGGCTACAGAGGCCAAGGCTAAAACCCAAGGGCGGCTCTTGAGGGGCAGGTCATCTGCCCATGCTCAGCCCCAAAAAATGGGACATAAGATAGGCCTAGAAGCATGGATGAGTTTGGGTTGGGCAGTCCTGAAAGAAGGGAGATGTCCCCTTGGACTGGGGCTTTCTTTCCTTTGTCCACTTTCCCAATGGCAATTGGAGTTTTTCCTTTTCTCCCCAGACATGTGGCTCCACAACCTGCCCAGACTATTTTACGGTTTCTTGGTCCATCTTTATGCAACCAGGGGACCAGCTGGGCATGTCTGCCTCTTTTCCCCCTGTCCCCATCAGCATTCCTTGCCAAAGCCCTCCTGGATCCTAAGGTGGACATCTGCTAATTGCTCCCAATGACACCAACCAACATCCGTTTCTGTTTACATACATGCTTTGCTGCTCTTTTTGTTTCTTCAAAGTCCTTTTGAAGGGTATTCAGATGGTCACAATTTTCATTAGGATGTCACATCTCTCCATACTTCATTTAATTTGTGCCTTTTCAGTTTAAAGGAATTTTGATATTTTTATGTAAAAAAATTTTTTTCAATAATTTATGTTGTTCATATGCATTTCTCTAAGACTGATGTATGACTTGTGAGTATTCATGATTAGAGCTATGTATTTTAATCAAAGTGTAGCCAACAACTAAATCATATATGAGTTCTGGTATTGTAGATTTCATATTGACACTTGTACATAAAAGAAATATGCAGCTACGTTTCCACTTATAAGAAACAATTTTATTTCACTTCTGATATGACAGGGAAATGTGTTTTAATAAATATAGCATCTATATTTATAAAATACAGAAAATTAGACAAGTAACAAATTTAATATTGTGCATGCTGATAAAATGATACCTGGACTGTTTCAGGTCTTTTTTCTTTCTTTCTTCTGTTTCTTACAAGCCATATTCACTAGAAGTCCTCTAATGAACATAACACTCTGTAGCTATTTTAGATTTTACCCAAATTCTTTCAGGAAAGGCTTTTTAAATATACATGGAAAGTACTGCTAAAGAGTATTATGCCATATCCACAACATCTATTAATGTAAAATTTCACTGAGGCATCACCTTCCTCTAAATTAGAAAACTGTTCTTACATATTTCTTTTCCTGAATTCAGTATAGGAACAGGAAAGAAGCTTACAACAAATGACAACATGTAGATCAGAAATCATAAGAAATGGAGGACATCACAGAATCCAGCCATTTCATTACTTAAAATTATCCAATCCATGCATATTGCAGAAACTTCCCTTAAATACTCATTTTCAGTTCCTCTCTGTTTTACTGAATAATTTCTTGTAGTTCAGCAAGTTCTGATCCTGTTCATGGACATATGCCAATACAGACATATCTCAGTAGGGACAGCACTATGGAGTTGACCACCTTGGACATTAGGTTCTTAATTTCTTTATAGGGGTTTGCACATCCTTGTCTTCTGGTTCATGTTCTAAACCATTTTAGTCACATCCTCCCCATATATCCCCAACCCAATTCCTTGGGTCCATTCCCAAGACTTATTTTTTATTTGGACCATGTAGGGTGTTGGTTGGGGCTTTTTTTTGTGTGTTGTATCACGATTTCAGTCTTCTAAGAGATACATCTGGTCCCTTTCTCTTTTTAGTTTTCCTTTTCAGACTTCTAGCTTCTTCTGTTTTCTTGAATTCTTCTACGCTGGATTAGACATGTGCCCAGGATGGCACACATAGCTTCATTTGCCTCCTGTCACAGACATCCTTTCACTAAAAATCCTTTCTTTAGGATTTTTCCCTCTGAGAAGCTAAGAGGCCTCAGAGACAGAATGTAAACAATGGTTATCTGCTGCTGTGGAATGCAACAGGTCCACCTGTGATTGGCCCATCTTGGATGTGTATAATTAACGGCCAATCAAGGACCGAGGTCTCTCTGGGACAGAGTCGGAGAGAGCTCCTTTGTTTTCATTCTTTCTATTCTCTTCTTAGCGTAGCTTAGCCTTCTGAGGAACTTTTCCTTTCCTATTCTTTTTAGTATAGTTATAATGTAATATATATATATCATAAAATAATAAATCAAGCCTTCTGATCATTGCGTCAATATTTTCATCTCTCTCTCATCCTGACAACCCCAGTGACCACGGTCACAGCCTCCACCATCAAAATTGGTTTTGTGACATTGTTCTTTTCTCTCTACTTCTGCAGTCATGTTGACCCATTTAATTCCTGGAGGAAAAGGAGTACAATCATGCCTCCATAACAGTTCCTCTATTGACAATCTGCTAACTAATTAAAATGTCATAGAGGTTTATAAAACTGAAACAAAAATACATTTAAATGAGATTTATTTTATAAACGAGTTAACCAAATAAACCAATTAAACTAAGGAAAGTTCCAACAACATTTAAAAAAAGATTAGTGATGTCAAATGGAATTGGTACTACGTGACTGATCTAAGAGGGTGGCCCAGAATGAATAATCACTCACCCAATGAGACAAGGGCTACAATTCCTTGAGGAATTACTAAGAAGAAAGTCCTAACTGCAAACAGACACTCTGAGGAGAACCAACTCAACTGATGCCCCTGGCAGGGCTGCATTCTACCCTACTAAAAAATGGTTAGTGTAATTTCTTCCCAACTTCTTTGAGGAGATAGTGAGTGAGTAGCTGTGTGGGGCATAGTAGCTGCCTTCTGGAATTAAACCACAGTCTTAGGAAGGACTTCCCATAATAACTAGAATTAAGAAACAATAAAACAGCTTTCTATGAAATAAAAAAATGAACAACCAAATAAACCAATTAAAAAATGGAAGCAATTCTGGTGGCAAGGACCAATAAATGAAACTGTAATGTATGCAGTGTGTGAAATACTTCAAATTCTTGTACAAAATGTATTAAGGTATTATTTTTACTTTCTTAATGAGAAAGATCAGAAGAAGCAATTTGCTCGATTTTTAAAGATAACTTTCAAGGAGTCTGTATGATTCCCTATGTTGCTTATTTCTAGCTGTTGTATCCAAGGAAATAAAACTCAATTGCATTGCCCGCCTGTAAAATATTTACCAGATAGCATGCAACGAAGGGATATTATTGCTTCCAACACTGCTAAAGAGAATATCTTTTCTGTGTTTATGTTTCTGTCTTGTCTTTTCAAGACTTTGCTTGTCTTTTCAGTTTCCAAAACTGATTAATAAGATTTGAACTTATAACTAAATTTTTATACATTGTTTAACAGAATATTCCAAAGTATATATTTGATTGTTAAGAAGATTTTTATGGGAGAAATGTTAAAACACTTTACATGACATACCACCTGTAGAGAAATATATGGTTAATATGCTTTCAGGTCAAATATAAAAACTAATAATGTATATGACATGCCAAACCACCTCCTATAACAGAAAATGCTGGGTAATAGCAATGACAGGCATTGATATCAGCTCTGTCTGGAAGACTTGTCATGTATGTGTGTGGGAAGTGAGACAGTACTTAGCACAAGAAGTTTTGCTTTTGTCAAAGAAGCGTTATATCAAACTAGCTACAGATGAAGGGTTAAAAACCCCCATTTGTAGATTGCAGATGGGGTTTTTCTTTCACTTACCTCAAAATTAACTTCTGACACATTGTGCAATTCACATATATTCTAGTTCAGAAATTAAGCAGTTTTTTGTCCCATCCAACAATATTTTCCTTTTCCTCTACCCCCACCATTTTTTAAAGTCCTTCCATAATTAAGTAGGAGCCTCTCTATGTTTCCCAGGCCAAGTATTTCACTGCATCTTCTCTCATAGATTAGTCCCATTATTTGAACCTGTAATGTGCATTGTGTATCCAGGAAGAGAATGAAGAAAATTACTTCTTTTCTGAGCTATTACCCAGCTAACCTTATTGGGAATGTTGTTCACATTAAAGCTCATAAGGTATATTCTGCTTCATCACTTAGGCCTTTATGATGCTAGTTTGCTAAATAGCTCACCTTGGGCCAAATGAGTAACTGGTGTAATCAGTGGTACTAGATTTGATTTCAAAAAGTTCACACTGATCTTGTGTCCTCTCATCCTCTCTCTATGTATATAATATGCAAACATATACTGGTCTTTGTATGTGCACATGCAAACATTTCTTTGAAAAAAGAATGCTGTATTTTAAGTTATTGCATTAGAAAATAATAATTTGTTTGGTAATATTTTTCAATGGTTTCATTTTTTTTCAGTCTACAGCATATTATACGTGCAAATTCATCCATCCCAGAGCCACAAGTAATTTGTTACACAATACTCTAGCCTCCAGCAGAAGATGTAGGGAAAGGTTAGAAAAATATTCCATCTGCTTTTTAACAACACTGTATATCAGTGAGGAAGAAAGAAAGAGCAATTCTCTCTTTGCTCTAAAGAAAAATGTATTAGGGTAACAGAAAGATCATAACATAGCTAATTATAGATGGATTATATACTATTCTCCCATACAATAGGGCACTCAGAACATAAGGTACTTCAGGATGACTAAAAGCTGAAATTTTCTCCAAAAGAGGCTTTGGAAAAATTATGATCCTCATCTCTCATAGATTGTTCACACCTTGCCACCTTGCAAGAAGGCTTATACACACAGCAATGCAACAATGAGCACCAATGTAAACAGGTAGCCCAAAGAAATTAGATTACACAGGGGTTTAAAAACTTGCTTTTTATGGTTAATACTAAATAAAAATTTGAATTAATTAACAGTACTTTAATGATCGCATTTGATCCACCAGTGGAATTTTTTTCCACAAAATAAAACCTCCAATCTATTTTGACCATTTTACAATATTTTCCCTTCAGTCTTGCTATAAATATATTTTAGGACAAAACATATTGATCATGTAAGAAGTAGACAATGAACTTATTGCTAACTTATTACACAAGGCTATTAATTTTTAAAAATATTTTTAGGAACATTAAGATATTATTGAGGTATAGCCCAGTATATATATATATATACTACAATAATCAACACTGATAGGCCTTGCACTGAATCTAACATGGCAGAATTGTGGAGTCTGTTGTAACACATCTCTAGTATTCAGGGTAAACCTCCAGAACATCAAAAGTAGTGCAATAACATTGGTTTCAAGTATCACAGTGACTAGTCATAAGAACTAGGATAAACTGCCTGTGAGTCCTCCTACTACTTGACTAGCTAAGTCTTTGCAGCTTCTCCTCAAAAATGGTTGTTTATTTTATCAGGTTGTTTATTTTATCAGACCTTGGCTGATACAAGTTCTCAGCTTGCTATCCACAAGTGGCCAGGTTATTTTATTGAAGAATTTTTGTTGCAGCAGCAGGGAATAAGTTTGCAGGACCCCTCACCCCGTTGAACCATGTTGGAAAGATGCCAGGAGACAGCCTGTATTTTTCACACAGTGTTCAAATAACCACAGTGTTATAGTGGAAAATGTGCAACTTTTCTTCCTGCACAAAAGAGACAAGTCAGAAATAATGAAAGGAAAAGGCAGACAGACAAAATCATTCAGGAGTTTAGATGATAAAGGATGAGGAGATCTCACCTCACATAAATGTGATCTGTCAGGCTTCTCTGCCAACACAGTATAGGAAAAGGCTTTTCTACTGACAGGACAATTTTCTTGCAGAAAAGCTCAATGAATACATGCCATAGGAGTTCCTTCATTAGTTATTGCAAAAATTGGGTAGACTCACCCTGACTGTCATGTATAGTGGTGTCACAAAGAACGAATCACACATCCTTTTTATCTCCAGCTTGTTCATAACGAATACATATGCAAAGGGAAGTGTGCAAAAGATGAGAAAAAAATACAAGAGAGACCACTGAATGTATATACTGTTAGAGTCCAATTCCATCATATAAAAAAAGTAAAGCATCATGGGATGAGTGACAAATGGGCTGGGTAAGTATGCAGCATATTTGTGGTTTAGGTACCTTATAGTACAGCGTGAACACAACTGAATTGCTACAAAGATACTTCAAGATACTGCAGGGTGGTAACAGTAAGATGGATGTGTGTGGATATAACCACTGGCATCTGGGATTATGCATACAGTACTATAATTTTTTTCATTTAGTGACCAATCTCTTTAAAACTAGTTAGTTTGTTCTGTCTCTAATACTTCTACTTGAAGATGGTTTCAGAACAGCCTTTCTTTGACCGTTCAGCTTTCTTCCCATTTCTAGTCCCTTTTGGCCTGTAACTAGTCTACATTCACATATTCTTGTAGTGCCTTTGTCTTTTGATTTAGATGTGTTTGCATTTCTTAATGCTGAAATACTGTAATCCCTCCTTCCTGTACAAGGGTCACGCAGAAACATAAAGGAAGCATAAAGGAAAGTTTCTGCCAGTAAACTTACAACAACAAAGTCATGCAGTATTTTAATCCCATTTCTGGTTTTAAAAACAGGGTAGCATATTAGGCTGTACACTGGTTGCTGTAGAAACTTAGGAAGAATCATTTTAATGTTTTTGCATTCAACCTTCCTGCAAATTTTATACCCATTTTGCTCACAAAGTGCCGTCTGGGAGCATGCACTTGGAGTTCACAGAGTGGTCTGTACTTTTATTGGGGGAGTAGTAAAATTGCTACATGCTCTCTGAGAATGGAGTGCTTTCATTGTCAGTAATCAAGATAAGCAAGACATATCAGCCAGAGTCAATCCTGACAGATCCAGACAGCTTCATATATACACGCGTTTCTTCACTGCATTTCAAGTCTTCTGACAGGGGCTGTTTCTGCCATTTGGATGTTCTGTTTAGATTTTGTTTAGCCAGACCATTTGTGATCTCTTCTCTCATCTTTTTTCAGCTATCTAAATAGCAAAAGGAAAATAAAAATTTCTATCACAGGAAATATTGATTTTCTCTTTTCCAATATGCCTTTTCAATATGTCACGTTGTATTAAGTGCTGATTATATTCCTTCTAAGAGAAGGTTAAAGTGGGTTAAAGAGAGAAAAGAGATCTCAATTTGAAAATATTGATGATGTTGAAAGCTTTGAAGAGTGACTGATATCAGCCTCAAGGCCCTCTTGCCTTGAGAGGCTTTCTCAGTGAAAAGCTGACTTCATCATCTTTTTATTCACTCATCAGGTGGGTTAGTTCACCGAAGTGCGGTTCTCTCTCACTCATTTATAGGCTTTGTAAGTGTGAGAGGAAGCAAATTAGTCCCTAGTGTTACTCCAATGATTTTGCACATCTTATACCAAAGAGAAATGAAGCCCAACATCAATTTTTTCCCCTTTAAAGGAAGGCTAAAATTAATACAGAAGAGATCTTACACTTTTTTGAATAATTTTATAGATGTGTAAAGTACAACACTTCATTTCAAGACCTAATTTTGTTCACTTCTGTGACTGGCATTCTTGAAATGATTTGAAGACAAAAATAAATATTTTTCTATATATAAATTTCAATACAGAGCTAGTAATTTTTCCATGGTTGAATACTTAAAATTGTTTAATTTTGTTATTTTATTTTGGCAGATATTTGATGTCTTTTGAGAAGTCATGGCAGTCAGTGAAGTTCCCAGTCACTTGCAGGAAAGGGAATATCACACCTTTTTTTCAAAATATGTAGAAATTAGAACCTGGGGACTTCCAATCAGTCATCCTTATCTCTCTTTCTGGTAATATAATAGGAATGTCTCAAATGAAATCTTCTTGCATCTTGCAGAGTTAGGTCAAACTTGTAATGAGCTAAGAAACACAGCTTATAAAAAAATCCGTTGATGGAAAGAGACAAAAGAAACCAAAAATATCCCATAAGAACTGAAAAATTCAGGTCTGATTTTGAGGCTTACAAAGAATTGCCAGCCAGACCATTCAATGAAGTATCATCTCGTTATTGTTAGTTTTAAATATGCAAAACCAGTAATCTTGTGGTTTTTAGGCTGAGCTTACTCCTGAGGGCAGAAAAAGAATTGGTCATACAGAGACAAGATATGGTAATTTGTTTCTCTGAGCTCCTTCCTCAATCATTATGCAGTGTGAGAGTCTAAACTGATAACAATTACTTTGTATCTGACACATGCTCAGCTGCTTTGACTACCCCAGAATCATGCTCTGGGACCAAGCTGAGGGCTTGTGCTGAGTATCTGTGCAGCTGGGGCAAGGCTCACCACCTTCGGGCTACATGGGGTACAATCCTACTGGCTTTAACACAAGGGAATCACAAAAAGAGTGTTAAATTGGTCTCAGTTTAAGATAGTAAGAAACTTTGTCTTATTGAAAAAGAAAAGGAGGAAATTTACTTCCATATCATGACAATATAGTAAATGGATAAGCTTCCCTGACAGGATAAATTCCGGTGTTCCAAATGCAGGGTGCACAAATATTGTATACACAGAGGTCAACATCCAGGCAATATAAACCAATAATCATAGACTACATCACACACTTACATTTTGCATAATTTCTGTCCTTGTGGGCAGTGGGCAGAGTGGCATCCAAACAAAGGACCCCTTAAACGAGGGTCCTGGAAGTGTCTCCAGCAGCAGGCCTGCCAGACAACTGTCGCTGGACACAAGTTCCAGGTCGGGAAAGACACAACCTGAGGACAGGAGCCCAAGTTTTACTGGCCTTGGCTGCAAGAGGGACAAGCTGACCTCTGGCAGTGGTGAGCTGATCTGATTAGCTGACCCCAAGGAACTTTTAGAAAAAGCTTTGTTGGGCTGTTGGGAACTGCTGAGGTGATACGAGGGTTGTGACCGCACTACATTGGAGTGCAGGTGAGTTCATGGGTGGAAGTGTAGTTTTTTGTTGGTTAGCCATGGGACTGGGATTGTCTGTGGCAGAGTGGGACATGTATGAACATCTTAAGGGGTTTTGGTTAAGCATGGGAAGGGATTTGTCAAAAGGGAACTTAAGAGCAAAGACAATTATTAAGTGGATTTTTCATGATTTTCCTTCCGCTAAAGGGGACTATACGTTTTTTGCAGGGTTTTGGGATTCTGACAGGGATAAAATTTATTATTTGAGTACAAAAAAGGACTCTGGGGCATTCAGTTTATTTCCAGTATTTCGGGCTGTTTATATTATTAAATTAGGGGCTAAGACTGATTCCCCTGTTAACCCCACGCATTCCCTCCAAAACCTTTCCTCTCTGGTTCCCAATCCTTCCCTTAATCCCTTCATGTCGAGTAAGCCTTTCACATCAAGTCTCACCTCCACATCAAGTCCTACCCCTGCCATCATGAACTCCACTTTCCCTGCTCCTTTGAGCCTCTCCGTGATTACCCCTGAACCCTCTGTCCCTGGGACTGGAGCACAAGAATGGAGAGCACTCTAAGGGTATTGCCGAGTCCACAGGAACCTGTACTGCAAGCAACTCCTACCCATTCACGCTTCTATCCATCCAGCCCCTCTGACTATCCCTGGGGAAGACACGGGGTTGATAATGCTGTGGTTACAGCTCCCAGACCCAGAGTTAAATTTTGCTCTGTCACCCTGTGTCCTCCTGTCCCTCCATATGGGGCTCAAAATGGTGATGGCCATGCCATTTTGGGCCTCCCCTGGTCCTTGTTACCTATTCCGATGCCTTCTCTTCATCCCTGTTTTAACACCACCAGAAATCATACTGATCACCATCCTGTCCCAGTGACTAACCCAGTCAGCTGTCCTCCCCAAGGTTCCTCCCCTAACACCACCCCTGGCCTCCTGGGAAATGCTCTTCCAATCTCAAGCTACATCTCTCTCAGGGAACCTGGAACTGTGTCCTTTAGTCACACCCTTTCTTGGAAAGACAGAAGCCCACCCATTAGGGCTCCAAAATGGTAGCACCCATGAATTCCATGCCAAGACTCACACTGAAGCCTGCTTGGAAACCTACACCAGAGCATAACCACTACTGCCACAAACCTAGTAACAATATAAGAGTCTTTCTTGCGTCCAGTAGTTCTTCTCCCTCCTCCTCCTCCTCCTCCTCTTCTTCCTCCTTACCATCCTCCTCTGAGGAAGACCTTAGCCCACCTGGGTTGGAAGTCACTGAAGATCCCTGGGAAAAGGTATGCAAGGCTGCAATAAAGGAGAGGAATTGGGAACTTGTCTCAAAATTTACTGCCTTCCCAGTCCAGTACTGAAGGGGTGCAAATCAAAATCCAAAGTAGGAGCCATTAGTGTACAGGGGGGTAAAAGGATTATGTAAGACTGCTAGATAATATGGAAGGAATTCTCCATATTTTAATAACCTAATGTTGGCTACCTTTTTGGCATACAGGCTGGTACCCTATGATATGAAATACATCATGACAATGTTGTTGCTGTTGTCAATGTTGAGTACACCCTTTGGGAAGGGGGGGAAGAGACTAATAAATCAGCTGCTAAATGACTGTCCTGGGGACCAAGCATGGGCTGCCTTGACCATCGACCATCTGGCACGACAAGAGGCTTACAGTCAGCCAGAAGATCAGGCACACCACCTTCCAAGGCCAGTTCTAAATTATATTAAAGATACATCCAGAAAGGCCTTAATACAAGTGCCTGACAGTAGCCAACAATGCTTAGATTTTGTGGACATTAAGTAAGGCCCAAGTGAGATCTATATGAAATTTATTGACAGGCTCCAACTGGCTATTGAGAGACAAGTCCTGCAGGAAAAACCTAAGGAGAAGTTGCTCAAAATATTAGCCATTTCAAATGCTAATCAAGAGGGCAGGGAGGTTCTGAGAGCTTTACCACCGGATCCTAAACCTACATTGACTCAAATGCTTGAGGCCGGCAATCACCTGAGCACTACAGAGCACTCTAAAATCTTCAGGTGCAAGCAATACGACAAAAGGTTGCTAAAGCATTAGCTGTTATGCAGGTCATTCCCAAAAGGCAACAACATCAGGCGAAGAAGAATCACAGGGATTATTATGTTAATAGGGGTTACACGTATGTCTGTTATTGGTTAGAATGTTTTTCAGAATGCTCATTACTCAGTCTATATAAGTTGTAGTCCCTCATTTTTCGGGGTCTTTGTGTGCCTACATTCAGGAGCACCTATTCTGTTGCCATCATGCGTAATAAAGGACCCTCTGATTTCACTGAAGACCCATTGCTTGCTTTTCATTTCTGCTGCTGACCTGTCCTCACAGGCAGTGAACAGCACAGTGTGAAAACTAAGATTTTTATGTTTCATATTTTAACACATAGTACTAAGAAAATCTGTATTCTGTTACTAAATTAGCAAATTAAGTGAGCAGGTTTTAATATTTTAGCATTCCCCATTTCTATGCATTATGTTTCATTGATTAAGATTGAAACATGGAACAGAACTTTTAAGAACAAAAAACTCCAATGTTGCCATTTACATGAGAAATTACTCAATTTCTTTAATCTTGGATAGAGTGGTGCATTGTGCTATGTTTTATAAATAATGCAGTTGCTGATCTCATTTTAAATCAGATTCCCTATGAGAAAGAAGTGTTCCTTTCACACTTAATTGATGGTTCTTATTAACAACGTAATTCTATTTTTAGAGTTCTAAGTTTTCCTTAGACTACCTTTTTTTAGGGGATCATTTCATTATGTTTTATTAATTTTCTGTTTTTTCCTTAGTGTTACAATTCAAGCTCTAACTAAAAGAAATCTTTATTTTGAATTCTGAAAGCAAGAAGAAAAGAAAATTCAAAATCTTCACATCATTGAATGTTACTTTTTCTACAATAATTTTCATCACCCAGTAGAAAGTTTAAGATAGATTATTTAAGAAATCTTCCAATTCCTTCATCTAGTGTTTATATGTTTCATCTTTACTATCTGTGTATACTATCTCTGGATATACTCATATCTCTAATAGCTCATGTTATCAGACCTGCAACATTATTGGTCTTATCTTCCATCTTCTTTCAAATATTTCTTCTTTTATTTTTTTTTCTTCTGAGGCTATATCACAGCAAGAAGTCTCTAAAATGACCAGTAACCAATAAATCTTCTTCCAGTACAAAGGAAGGCCAAGCCCTATGCTGATTAAATGATTCTTCAGATTTATTTCACTTTGATTTCAGTGTCATAGCAAGTCATTAATTTTCAGATATTATAGGATACCATAATGATGCAATCAAAATTACAGATAAAAGAAGTGAAATAATGTGTTTGCAATCTTTGGGGGCTTAATGGATCTATCATTGTTTTGACTGCTATTTAGTCTCTTCCAGGACTACTCATCTCACTTATATATTTTTAACTGAGGTCTTTATAGAGACTTTGCTTGTTAGAGTTGCAGAATACTCAAATATAACATTACTAAAAAAAGGGAAACTAAGACGAACCATGATTTCCAGACTATTTGCAATGTAATTTTCTTATTAATTTTTTTTTTGTCTTTTAAAAATCCATTAATTCTTTCTCACATGGTGATAAAACACTACTTGAAAAAGACAG
Source organism: Pheucticus melanocephalus (assembly GCA_013398405.1). NCBI lineage: Eukaryota > Metazoa > Chordata > Aves > Passeriformes > Cardinalidae > Pheucticus > Pheucticus melanocephalus. The sequence goes on from VZSJ01004791.1 coordinate 607,826, forward strand.
CTTTAGAAAAAATTGTGATGTAAAAGCCAAGAAAGCCATTTTAAAAATATTGTTCAATAACTATGGCTGGGGTAAAAGCTGATACTTCTACTCCCTCTTTGGCAAGTAAGTTGCTTGTAGTGGTTGGTTTCCCTAATTTTTGTTTCAGTAAATTCAGCTGTTTCAGGTCATACTGTCAAATTAGCTGGTATTGTTTCTTGCTTCTATTATGTAATATTATACCTTACTCCCATCTGTCATAGCTCACTTCCTCTCAGAATTGATGGAAAGAATGGAAGAAGCAAAATTTTCTGCCAAAATTCAGAGTCATGCTTATAATCAGACAGTCAGGATGTAGAACAATTAAAGTGGCGTCTGCATAAAATGCCCAGTATTACCTACAATTTACATCTGTAGAATTATTCAATTGTCTATTATTTATTTATGTGGGTTACCAACAACCAAAGCAGCAGGTGGTACATGGTGAAAGCAAGTCTAAATAAAAAAACTGGTTTCTTGTACCGTTGGCAAAGTCACAGTTGCCTTTGAAAAATCCTGAGCTTAAGGCAGCAGGATTCTCATGAGGTGGTATCAAGAATGGAAAGGTAAAGGCCTGGAGCTCTGAGACCTGAAGCAACCATGGAATGCTACCTGCTTCTGACACCAAAGTGTGACACAGGAATCTACAGCCTAGCTGTTTTCCCCATCAAGACCACACATAGCTGAGCTCTTGAGAACTACAATTCTCTGTGTTTTAGGATCTAGTTGCAATATGCTGCCCTGTGCCTGACAATACAGCAGTAGCATACCAACAACAGAGGAGTTTCAGGTGATTTCTTTAATTTACACAGCAAGTTCTGTGGCCAGCTCTTTTCTTTGAAATTCTTCAATGCGGTCCTTTCTGCCCCTTGCCTGTAACTGTAAGGACTTAAAGAATGCAGCTGTCTATCTCAGAACACTGTCAAAGCCACAGAAGGAATTTGCTATAAGATAAGCCACCACAATGCAGGTTGAGATAAGCACAGATAGCACAGCTGGAGGGCCTAAGTCCAGTTACTATACAGACAAAATTTTCCACCATAGAATACTGTGAGAAAGAAAAAAACTGCTTACACACACACCATCTAAAGTTATGGTAGTGGTATCTATGTGCCCGTGGATGCCTGGAATTTGGACTGTAGAGAGGAAATATCCTGGAAGAGTGACCTGGGGACCTCCCTCTGCTGGGAAGACCAGGGTGAAGAAGGATCACTGAGATGCCACAGAACACACACAGTGATGGCATCTTTCTACTTATCTCTCTCTCTCTCTTTCTTCCTCCCTCACCACCACCCTCCCACTTCCTTCTATCTCTGTCCCTCATGATTACTGTTAATGAAAGCTGTACTACTGATTTTGGGAGATGGACTGTTTTGCACTAAAATTCAAGCAGAAGCATCTCTTAAAATTGGATCTTAACAGTAACATTTTTTTCTGAACTTGTGTGAAGGTGTATTCTGGGTGGGTGCGCGGGGGGGATTTTAGGTGTTTTTGAAAGCTTCTGTGGATTTCAGGACTACAACAGCATCTTGCATTTTTTTTCTGTTTTTTATTTTCTATTGGAATTGTTTAATTTTTTAAATCTATTTTATGAGATACAGCACAGGAAGTGCAATGAATGCAAAAGTGATAACAAAATAGGTCACTTTTTCTTTACATTCTCCATCAGAATCACCGGAATATCTGCGTACTTGAATACCCTACAGCAAAAGTGACAAACTTTTCTGACCAAGAAGCCCCTCAAAAATATTTCAGTGGAGTAATCAATGAAGATTTCTGAATGACAAATAGACATTAGAAAGATGAATTCTATTCTTACAAAAGTTGCTGTAAGAAGACTTTATTTTCCCAAAAAAAAGCATCTGTTATATTTTAGAAACTTTTGTTAATATTTACAAGTCAGTCCTCAGTTCTGCCAAGATAGATTTATTTATCCCTGGATTGTCTGCTTGATTGCATGGAGATACTTGCCTAGTAATGACAACTATACCTTTTCTAAACACAAATAATTAAAGCAGTGAGAGGTATACAAAGCATATAAAGTAAGGTTCTTAAGTGATATATTTAATATAATTGGCTTACATTCCCTAAGCTAAACCAGGATTCAGTCATGAGGCATAAGGTGCTCCAGTGAAAAAATCAGAAACTTTATTTAGATTCCTGCTCTGGAGGAACCTTTTGTTCTTTGACTGAAAAGGGAGACATGGCTTCTAACTACATTCTAAAACTAGATATTTAATACTATTGCCAGAGTTCACTTTCAAGTGAATCATTTAATTAAATTCATTCTTCAGAAGAAATAATTATTTCATAACTTAATTTTATAATTTTTTTTTGCTTAGAAATATATTTCCATTTCTTGAAAAATAGATTTGCCATGATTTAAGCCTAGCCTGAAACTAAGCCCCACACAGCCACTCACTCATTTCCCCCACCCAGTGGGATGGTGAGAGAATTAGAAGAGTAAAAATGAGAAAACTCACGAGCTGAGAAAAAAACTAGTTCAAAAGGTAAAGTAAAAACTACACAAGCAAAGCAAAACAAGGAATGAGTTCTCTACTTTCCATGACTGGACAGCTGTTCAGCCATCCCCAGGAAAACAGCCATAAATAATGGTGATTTCGGAAGACAAATCCCATCACTCCAAACATTCTCCCACTTCCTTCTACTCACCACAATTCCATGTGCAGAGCATGAAGCCGTATGATCTGGAAAATCCCTGTGGTCATTTAGGATCTGTTAGTCTGCTCACAGCTGGGGTAAGAAGCAGGAAAGGACTTGGTTTTATGGAAGCCCTGCTCAGCAAACATTCCTGTGTTATCAACACTCTTTCCAGCACAAATCCAAACCACAGCCCTATACTAGCCACTGTGAATAAAATTAGTTCTATGTCTGCCAAAACCAGCACAAGGATAAAAATTAACTAGGACCTGTGTTCTATTTTAAGCTATCTGTCCCTGCAATTGGAATTATAAAATCGATTTATTATATTCAGATTTAGTAACTGTAGACATCCAAATTAATTTGAGTAACGTATTTCAATATATATCAGCCTACTGTAACTATTTGAAAAAAATGAGAATATTAGAAAATCATATCTGGTAGCATCTAGTATATTACATGACCCATTAAAATATTCTTTTTAAAAAATCCCACAGAATTTACATTATTTTTTCTCATTAATGTGGCCCCACACAAATATTTTTAAGAAAAATATATGAAAATTATCCATTACAATTACCAGAAACTCTAGTTG
>VZSJ01004791.1:611109-637986 GCA_013398405.1 Pheucticus melanocephalus
TTGTTTTGCAATTTTCACTAACCTCCTTACCAAGTTCATAGAAACACAAAAAACTGGTAAGATAATTTAAAGTTTTTGTCAGCTTGTTGCTGAATTATTGCCACACTTATTTTATCTAACTGAAGGCATTTGGAAACTGGAATGCAAAACTCTGGAAATGTGGAGGACACAGCATCAATCCCTTTTACACACTGATGTTATTTTCACTAGCCAGTGAAAACACTAACTGTATTTTTAGGGTTACCATCATACTGAACAAAAAATGTTGAAGTATTTTGGGACTTGGAGGCCAGTTTAGAGCTTGATTCCAGAAGTATTTAGAACATATGTGCGTATAAAGCATGGGCAGAGTGATCCACTTACGAACCTGACTTGAGTTCTTAAAATTGAGAAAATGGCAGAGATGTCATCCACATGTGCATTCCTCTCCAGGTTATTTTGCTAATGCAGCTTCTGCCATGAGCAGGTAGAGTTTACAAACTCAGAAGTATAAACCAACTAACAACTTCTGTGCAAGGGATGGTAAGGAGAACAAGCTACAGGGCTAAGCATCAACATGCCCAGCACTGAGCCTCTGCTGGCAAGGCAGCTCTCAGTTGGAATGGAAAGGGCACAGATCCCACTGCTCCTGAAGACATTCGATGTTGCTGGTTGATCTGTTGACATCTCATGTTTTTGGTACCAGGATTTTCTGAATCATCAGGTCGATGATTGTCCTCCTGAATCCTTGGCTTTTTGATTAACCCTGTTTCAGCAATCTTACTTCTGCCTTCAGTTTTGCTGTCCTTACCTTGCACAGGTCTTCAAAATTTCTCACACCTCATCCTTACAACTTAGTGACATAAGAGGCCTGAGAAAAGGTTATGTGTATGTATCAAAACTAGACTGTGGATGAAACTCGATGGAGGAGGGAAGTGAGAGATTAAAACCAGCACATTTAGAGTTCATTGGGTAGTAGTATTGGTGAGTTATCATTTCTTGTAGAGGTATTGCACAGCCTGATTCCAGGGCTGCCACAATTTAAAACTGTTGGCTCTTTCTGAAAGGACAGGCAAAACTAACAAGGAAGGTTCATCATTAGATACATTTTTTGTTCAGTTTCAAAAATTCCACAAAAATTCTGACTTCCCAAACTGAATCTTGTATTCTTTACCAGATAACAGCCACAGGTTCTTCATTACCTTCTTACTCCTTTTAGCTCAACTGTACCTGCATAAAACTCTGTGAAATCAAGAATGACTTTTCAGCCCAGGCCTGATGAGTACTATAGAAATAGAATATTCCTTTTGATTTCCACTTTGGCTATTGGTTAGAGCCATCCTGTCCCAGAAGCCAGTAAAGAAAATATCACAGACAAGTGATATTGAAAAACTGAGCTTCTATCATGCAAGATTATCCTGTGATGTAGTGTAACAGTATGAAGAAGAACACAAAACCCACAGGTCATAGAGAGGTATTTCTCCCCTTTCTCTCCCCCACATCATAAATTACACCCTGAGTGGCAGGGCAGAATAAATATGAATATATTTTTCTTTCACTTCCTCAATAGACTTTCAGGAAGCAAACCCCTCTTATGGTCTGATCTATCTTCCTGCACTATAATCACTGAGTTACAGTGAGCTGCCAATCACACTGTGTGTCATCTCTCTTCTGAGATTTCTTTCTCAGCAGTGTCTCCTTCAGAAAAGTTCTTCGTCTTGGGAATAGTTCTGCTTACATCAATTGAACAATTTAAAATGTAATAAAGGCATATATGATCTTGCCAACTTTGCATGAAAATATTCTTGACAAAAACTGGTGCCTATTTCCTGTTAAGATGCATTGTTATTACAAGCCTCTCAGCTATAGGTTTTGCAATTTACTAATCTTGAATGGATTTTGATTTATGTTTAGCCAATAGAAATAATTTTAAACTGTGCTTAGTGAACCATTGGTCTGAACATTCCAGCAGTGTGTGATTGCTTTTACCTAAAAAGTGGAAAATAGCTAAATGCATGCCATCTCATGAAGCTGGATTTGGTAACAAAATTCATCAGCAAGCCATCAAATTATATGAGATTATTTTATAAAGCAATGTAGAAAAATGTTGCTATTTTAAATAACGCAAAATATTAATCTGAATTTTCTCCACTGAAAGGCATATGCATGGAGGATTATTTTTTTCCTTTGGGTTTTTTTAAGAGATCTCTCTTACAAGTTTAAATGAATTAGACTTTGCGATATTATAGTGAAAAACTGTAATTCTTTTTTTAATTTCATAGTCCAGTGAGATTAGATCTACTTTGTGAAGTTGGAATCTGCCTAAATAGATGAAAAACAAAACCTGCTGAAGAATGTATTTGAACATTTCCTTTGTGAATCTTGATTGAAAACCATATATATATATATTTAATTTTTACATACATATAGAAGTTATATCTAAACTTTTGATGAAGAGTTACCCATCCTCAACCTAGTTCTAGAAAGCATATAATTGTGCAGCCAAGTTTTCCCTACACTGGCAAATTTTGATTTATACCAAAGAATTTCTTCTTTTTCATTTTGTTTTAGTTTTTGTTTGGTTTGGTTTTGGTTTTGGATTTTTGGGTTTTTGGTTTTTTTTTTGTTGATTGCTTGCTTTTGGTTTGGGGTTTTTTGTTTTGTTTTTTTTTTTAATCTGTCAGATAAAATCAAGACCATTAGGAAAGTAAAATGTTTTAGCATTTAAAAATCCCATTATTAGTAAATAAATCATCCTTAAATGAATAAAAGGGACAAATTTCCAGGGATTCAAAAGCAAATTTCCTTGGAAAAGTAAATATACAGCAATTTCAGTATTAAAGATTTCAATAACTCATAGCAGATAGTTTTTTAACTGTACTTTTTAGTACTTCTGTTTTAGATTATCATAAGAAAAATTGAATTTCTATAAAATTATTTAGAAATACTTTACAAGGAAGATTCATCAAGGAAATCATAGTACTCCCTATGCAGAAAAAAGTTTTCAACTTTCTACAAGACAAAATATGTCCCCCTTTCTGAGTCATTATCTTTTTGATGTGTAAAATTGTCTAAAGGTGAGCTGAGGTAAAATATTCAGCATTGCAAAAGAAATTTTTTCAAATTAGAATTACCTCAAAAATACAAGCCAAAACACTGCAATCATTTTATAACATCTCTGCACCTCATTCTTCCTAGTAATTTCCAGCCTCATAGTCCTAGTACCAAGATTTTCGTCTCATCTTTTTTTTTTTAAGTTAAGATTTTTTGTGGTAAATTTCTTTCTTGGAAAATTATGTTGCCTAAATGTAAGCTGTGGAAAATATAACTAGGTACTTTATGAAAGGAAATATGAAAAACATTTCTAATGAGGTTTATTGTGTAACCTTATAGTAGACCAGAAAAAATATGCAAATTTTCTGAAATGTACTCTCTTCACAGGTCACATTCAGTTTGCATTGATTCATAAAAAGGTTATCTGAAAAACTTTTGTGTTTTGTTTGTTTGGGGTTTTATTTTTTAGAAAATACTGCCAATTTTGTACTTTTCTTCCAATACGTTCTGCTATCCTAATATTTGTTAGATACTATTACGATTGGAAATTTTGATCTATGCTAGGCTTTAGCAACAGTCCACAAAACTGCACTGTTATTCTGCTGACTGAGAGCCCATAATCTTTTTGTAGGATTGTACTTTCTATAGACACTGTCTAAAAATACTGTAATCAAGTAATGCAGGCACTGCACTGCTCCAGTGATAGAAAAACAATGGACTGAGTAGTTTGTAGTGAAAGTTCTGGTCTTAGACCTCTGAAACACAAGCACAAACTCAATTTTACCTTCATTTTTAGTGAACATTAGGTCAAAAGCAAACTAATCAAGCATCTGAGCAAAATATAGCACAAAAGAATGCAGAGCACTTATTGTCATCTATCCTCCCAGTGATGGGAGAAACACAGGAAGGGAATTTAAGGTTAAATATTATTAGCTCCTTTCTGTGGAGAAGTAATCACTCCTGTGAATTAAAAAATAACTTTTAACCCCAGCGTAGCAGTAAATTTCACCAATCATTATATCAGGTTTGACTTCCTATGTCATAGTTCAGATGTGAAACATCTTTAACATTTTTAATTCCAACATTTTCTAGCTACTAAAATTTTGGGCCTTTCTCAATTATGTACAGCATATGATAAAAAAATTCTACTACTAGAGAAGAATTTACACTGAAATTAAATAATATATCTTATAAATTAAAACCCTGAAATGCCTCTAACCATAGATAAAAAAGGCAGATAAATACCATTTATCTGCCTTTTTTTCACTTCGTTGTCCCTAAGTGTCTCTTTCCTCTTCAATTTCCATTGTGGTGAACATGTGTTTTTAAATGTTGTTTCCTATTAAATAAAGATCTGGTGTTTTGTTTTGTTTTGTTTTGTTTTTCAAGCTGGCATGGAGAAATTTTTGCTTAGTTTAGAGCATCATCTTTTTATAATTCAAAGCATCATCTAGAGGTACCCTATGTGGGGTAGGGCCTTTCATTATTCTGAAGGCTAATACATTTGCTGTTACATGGTTTAAATATGTATGAAAGTTGTGCATCAAAATCTTTTCTTTGGAACTATCAGTTCATATGGTATTTATAAAATTGTACTTTATGAAACAATAGTCCACTGTCTTCAAAAAGCTTGAAGTTCAAAATGGTTTCAAGAAAGGTGAACAAATCTACAGAGATTAAATTTAAATATGTGTTTATTTATTGGCAAATAAATAAATAAAATTTATGGCCTGTACAGCTAAATGAATGCTGTAAGTTTCTTTTCTACAGAACCAACTTCATCATGGTGACAAAACCCTGCTTCACATCAGGTTCCGCACCTGGAATAACTTTTGTTTTTATTTTTCTCTAGCTATCATATTGAATTATCAAATTGATTGAAATAAACAAGCCAAAATACAAACAATTTAGATTTTTTTAACCTAAAACCACTTTTTTTATGGCTGTCCTCAAACAGATATATACATGTGTCACATGTCAAGATAGTCATTAGCACCCAGATTGTTTTGCATGTGAAGGAGCAAAACAATATTCCTGTTCTGTCATTCTCTCATCTTTGTCTTTTGGTCTTGATATTTCAGTCTCCTGCACTTCAATAAAAATACTGCCTGGAATTCCTTTTGAATTTTGAAAAAAAAAAGCTTTCATTTTGCCTTATAAAATTACTTCCCCTCCCCCAATATTTAAATGAAGATAAATGCAACTTTGTAAATAGAGATGTTAGAATGCCCATTGAATTATCAAAATATGGGAAAAGAGAAACACCTGTTTTCCAAATGGCTTTTTAAAAACATATTACTGTGATATCTCAGAACAAGAGAAAACCTGTGCACTGCTGGCATACCAGTCATTCAGTTAATTTTCACTTTTTACTTGAAACATCTCTACTTTCATGTCTTCATAGACATTTTAAAAACACCTAAATTAAACAGGTCAGATTAGCACTATACTGAAGATTTAGTTTCAAGTTAGTGTATTCTTCCCAAAAGAATACTATGAATAGAGCTGAGGTGACATGATATCCGAAATGAAAACTGAAACGAAAAACTGTATAGTTGTTGGCACAATATGCTGACAAGAAGCATGGCATAGCTTTACAATAAGCTGAACTGTCTGTCAGTTATGAGATCTTATGAAATCAGTATGCAAAGGTTTCCAAAAACAACAACCCCAAAATGGACAAGTTTAATCAAATACAGAATCACAGAATCAATTAAGTTATAAACGACCTCTGAGATATGCAGTTAAACCTATGAATCAACACTGCCATATCAACTAGGCCATGGCTCAAAATGCCATATCCAGTCTTTCCTTAAACATATCCATGGATGATGACTTCATCACCTCCCTGGGCAGCCCATTCTGATGTCTTGTCTCCCTTTCTGTATTAGGTTGGACATTAGGAAGAAATCCTTCTTAATTCTCAACCTAAACCTACCCTGGATCAGCCTAAGACTGTGTCCCCTTGTCCTTTTGTTTGCTCCCTGGAAGTCACTCTCGCCTGGCTTACAACCTCCTTCTAGGCAGTCGTAGAAAGCAATATGCTAAGCCTCATTTTCTCCAGGCTGAACACTCCCAACTCCCTCAGGTGCTCCTCATCAGACTTGTTCTTCAGACCCTTCACCAGCTCCATTGCCCATCACTGGACAGGCTCCAGCTCCTCAACATCTTTGTTGTCACAAGGAGCCCAAAACTGAACACAGGATTCAAGGTGAGACCTCAGAAGAGTCCAACACTGGGGAAAGGCTTTTGCCCTGCTTCTGCTGCCACACTGTTGCTGATAAAGGCCTGGTGTTGTTGGTCTTCTTGGCCACCTCGGCACAGCTCGTTAGTGTTCACCTGCTGTTGAGCACCATCTCCAGGTTCCTTTTCTGTTAGGCCACTTTCCAGCCACAGTGTCCCAAGTGTCTTTTGGTTTCCAATATGATCTGACTGAAATGTGGCCTAAATGGTTATTTTGAGAGAGTGGTTTTGGAATGTCAGTTTTCATGAGTCAGTAGCTCCCTGTAGCATGGAAAAATATGAGCCTTAGAAGAATTTGTGAAGCCTTGTGATCACATGGTGAATATTAGCTAGTGGTTAAGACATTTGACTGCATGACAGGTTAGCATTATATTGTGGGGAAAAATCCCAGAGAAGAGAAAAAGTTGAATTTATAACTGTACCCAAGTGAAGGATAAAAAAGTGAGTTAAACCTCCTGAATTCCTTGTGAATCAGTAAATTGATCAGAAAAAAAGGAAAGATAAGTTCAGGGGAAAATGTACTTGGCAGTGCTGACAAAAAAGAATATTTCAATCAGAAACTGAAATATATATATATATATATTATGTAAGAAAATTACACCCCATACTTGTAATTGTTGTAACAATTGAAACTTGCCAGGAAACTTCATTTTGTATGCTGGAAAATTAAAATTATATCAAATTGTATTTTGTAAAGAACCACTCATAATGAAACCATAAAATAAGAATTTTGCTCATTTTCTCAGCTATTTTGAAAACTGTAACACAAACAGCAGGTGTGTGAGAGCCTTAATGTGCTATCTCTATGATCAACAGAAGGAAAACCACTCTCCACCAGCATTCTCACTTATTTCAGAGATTCCCCCAAACTTTTAAAGGGCCATCTGGTTGTAATCAAGTCCTTCAGTAAGTGTGAACACATAAGCTATAACTCCTGATGTTTGTGTGGGAAGACGTTTAACATGCAAAATTATTAATAGAATGTTGGACTTCAAATGTTTCAGTTATGTCTGGATGCTATAAATCATAAGATAGTACTCAAAAGTCAGAAAAATATGAAACCTCTCTGACTGTTAAACCTCCTGAGGAATCCATGATAGCTCAGATGCTGATTTTAAATCATATACAGAACTTTCACTTATGCTTTGCTGCAAGTATTTCCCCATTTAACAAATATTCTGTCTGTGACATCACAGCAGGTATACAAATATGATATTCCCAAGGACACAATGAGTTAGTGCTTGCATGAAAGACTGGCAGAATGGCATATGGCTGAGCTAACAGGAAATGTAAAATGTGTAGAATATTCCATAAAGAAAAACACTTTGAAGAAGAAGGCAGTTTTTAGAATGAAAAAAAAAAAAACCAAAAAATTAAGGTTATCTATCTGGTTGTTTTAGAAGGAAGTTTCCAACCCAACTTAGGCTACTGACTTGGAGGAGCGACCTCTAAGAAGAATTAATTTTTTGAGGAGCTGGGGTGTATCCAAAGAAGGAAATAGAGCTGGGGGGCTGGAGCACAAGTCCTGTGAGAAACAGCTGAGAAGCTGGGTAAATTTAACCCGGAGGAAAGACATAACTGGGGGCCCTTATTGCTCTCCACAGTGAGTTGTAAGGAGTTTGTAGGAAAGTGGGGGTCAGCCCCTTTTCCCAAGAAACAAGTGACAAGATGAAATGAAATGGCCTCAAGTTGCACCAGGGAGGGTATAAATTAGATATTTGGGAAAAAAGTAATGGAATGAACTCTAACACATCAGAACAGGTTGCCCAGGGAAGTGGTGGAGACACTATGCCTAGACACTTTTAAAAAATATTTGGGTATGGCACTTGAGGATGTGGTGAACACAGTCATAGTGCTTGGCTGATGGTTGTGCTTGATGATTTTAAAGGTCTTTTGTAGCCTGAATGATTCCATAAATCTGTGAATTTATGAGTGTTAGTTTTTACTCAATGTGATAGAAAGATTTCTTAATGTTAACATCTCTTGCTCTAAGAGAAGGAGTACTGTCTAATACACGACTTGCAGAATTCGGTTTCTTACTCAGACATCCAGAAGCTTTCCAAACTCATAAAAATGTTACTTGCATGGTCAAGGGAACTTCAGCAGTAGCTGAGGCACAAGCTGGGAAGAGGTGAGCAACATAAGCCTTTCACATTTGACCTGTGAGTCACTAGGTCAAATTCAGCTGTTGTTAATATCATCGAAAAGTAATTAGGATGACTGTAAGACATGTTATTGACTTCTAACTCCATCAGAAAAGTGATCCACACAAACAATTTTTTTTTTTCAAGTTAGTTTCTTAATCATTAAATGAACCCTACCTGCAGATATGAGACCTGTGGGGAGACATCATGAGGAAATATGTTTCAGCTGCTTATGTTCAAAATTATATGTTGTTGGTCTTCCATAAACAGGTACATAACTCTTAACTTAGTCGATTTTCATTGTTTATTCCTCCTCAAGTGTATAACTTTCAGGTTTCACATTAATAGATTTGATGCAGGTGTGGTGTTTTGTTGTTGTTGATGTTGGTTTTTTTATTTCTATGTTTTCTTTTTCTTTGCCTCTTGTTTATTTTGTCATAGATAGAACAATAGATGAAACATTCAGCTGAGTCCAATCAAAAATATTGCATATTGAAAGAATGTTAAAAAATACTGTGATTTTTTTTGTGTTTGGGGTTTTTTTTGGAGGGGGGGGCTGTTGATATATTTTAAACTTCTGTGTAATAGGATTTGAAGCTGTATTTTATCCACAGAAATTTTGCTGAACAACAATTAGATTATTTGGCAGAATATACTTACTCTATCAGAATAAATAAATATGAAGCAAGAATCTTATTTCTGTGATTCCCTTGCAAATATCAAACTTATTTATTTGATTTACATTTTTCTTCATCTATCATAAAAATGTGGAAAAATTGCAGCTGTATCTATACCACCTTGAAAACATGGTGGAGATAGCAAGACAGAGGCATAAAAGCAACTAACAGAATAAGTAACCTATGCTATATTTTTACAGTATTTTACATCATATATTTTTAGTAGTGAAGTGACGAGGTGCAGTCTAGACCAACAACAGTGAGGTGAGCTAAAAACTGTCTGAACTGCCTATCTCAGGCAGCTGTGAACAACAGCACAAAATCCCTAGTACCCTAGTGATTGGTACCTGAGGGCAAAACTGTTAACCTTTTCATAAAGGATCTGAATGATAGCATAGAGTGCATCTTCAAGGGTTTTGCAGATGATACAAAATTGGGAGTACCTTATTACCACCTGAAGGTCATATTACCACCCAGACCATGGAGAAATGGGCTGACAGGAACCTTCTGCAGCTCAGTGAGGAGACGTGAAAAGTCCTGCACCTGGGAAGGAGAAAAGTCCTGCACCTGGGAAGGAGCTGACAGCAGTAGAGGCTGGGGCCTCCCCAGCTGGAAAGCAGCTAGAAAGCAAAAAAATTACCTGAGGGTCCTAATGGGCAACAGGCTGACCATGAGCCAGCAACATACCCTTGTGGTTCCCTCTGAAGATCAGGAAGCCCGATTTTACTCTGCGGGTGACTGAGCATTGGCACAGGTTGCCTAGAGAAGCTGTGAAATCTTCCTCCTTGGAAATGTTAAAAATGTGAATGGACATAATCCTGGGAAGTTTGCTCTAGGCATATCCCTGCTTTGAGCAGGGATTCAGATTAATTGTTCTTCAGAGGAGCCTGCCAATATCATCTGTTCTGTGATACTGATTTTATACCATAATATGTGTGTTGACATAAATATGGGTAAAACTGTTTGCACTGTATGTTTGCCAATCCCTTATTTTCTGTTTGCTCTGGTATTTCCGTACAACTGAAATATCCAGCATCTTTCCTAAGGTTAGTTGTTAAACATCCCCTCTATCAAAGAAATCTGTCTGGAGATATCCCTGCCAGGATTCAGATCTCTTCCTACCTGAGTTATATACTACAGAATAACGTGAGCTTAGCTTCTACAAGCCAAGGAAATAGACAGAAAGAAAAAAAAGTCCAGGAAAAGAAACAAATTAACAGGAAACACTGCTAGCAGAAGAAAAGCTATTCATCTGAATGAAAATTTATTCTGTACCTATTATAGGAAAAGTTACAGTAACTCATTTTTAATTCATTATTGTCAAACTGTGCTCAGTGTTTAGACTTGTGTCTTTTAACAGTTATCACAACTGTTCAGTGGAGATAGTATTGTCTTCTCCCTTCTTCTTCTTTCTTTTTCTGATTTGCTGAAAGATTTCATTCTGCTTGTGTATGTATGTCTAACTACTTACCAGTCTACCTACTTATATTTTCCTTGATGGCCTAAGAGTAGGTTAGAGAGTAATATTTCTGAACCCCTGGAGAAAACTTACAGAATTATGTCTTTTGTATGCTGTATTTTCTCTGCTGAATACAGCCCTTATTTTTGAACTTTGTGATATGCGATTATCTTCTGATATGGTTGTAGTGGATGCTTCAAAATGCTTTGGAGAAGTGCAAGATACATGGGTAAGTCTATGTGAAAGGCAAAAGTTAGAGGGGTGAGTAAGATGGTTATCTCATAGAAAGAGTACTGAGGTTTCCATGTGATCTCAAAAGATTCTGTATGACTTGTCTTACTGACGGCTGATAATTAGGCTAGACATTACACATAGGAACAGTCAGCTATATTTAACCTGAGACAATTATGTAATGACTAAATATATCATGACATAGTTTAAGAAAAGTGCTTATCCACACAAGGATTGCCAGAGGTAAGCATGACAAATTCCAGCACTAACTTTGGCTTTTAAATGTTATGGTGTTTGAGTTTGGGTTTTTTTTAAATTAAAGTCACAATTCTAGATGCATTTTTTCTGTAAATCTTAAAATCAGACCTCTCATAAATTCCAAAAGTAATTGGAAAGTAAATATATTCACTTGCACACTGGTTAACCCTCACAGGTTGCTTATCTCTGTAATGCTAGTCTTTCAGTTATTTTCAGTTCACTGGTCCTTCTTTCTTCTCCAAAAAGCAGTAATAATCTCCTCCTACATGAATATATACTATTTGACAAAAGTACTGGGAGACAGAGTAGGCACCCAAATTTCCACAACTAAAGGTGAGAGAATCATTAAAATGATTAGCAAAACTAATTATTTCACTCACAAGACAAACTGAAAGGGACAGAGAAAAGAAATAAAATGAAAAAGGAAAAAGGAAAAAAAGACACAACACTGTCATTACTGATAGATATGTTAATTATAAATTAATTTGTGAATTTAAATTGGAATTTCTTAAGTCTGTAATGTACAAGCTGTATTTTCACAAGCAGAGAAAAATGTCTCTGTATCCCCTGTCTGCAATGATGAACACACATTTTGTATCCTGTGGGATCATGTAGAGTATAATTCCATCTCCTTTAAGAAATACAGAAATATTTATTAAATAGAGTGGAACACTGAATCTTTAATATCAGCCTAAATATTAATAATTGTCATCATTCTTTATGATTTGATATATTATACCATAGAAAAGGTCTAATCTCTCTTCACAAAACTATTCTACAGAGCTTCAGCTCAACATATAGTGCAGCTTTGTGCTTAAAGCATTAACAGGAGAGGTACCGGAGACAACCTTAAATCCCGTGTCTGTAGCATTTATAAGCAGAAATTGGAAATATCATCTCTTACCTCTTGGGAGTACCCTAAGATGTATAAGGCCATTGACTATTCAGAAGCAGAATTCCTCTCACGTTCCTTACGGTGAAACAAATCCACTTTATAGAAAACATTTTAATAGTCACAGATAGTAAGGGCCTAGGGAGAGGGGGAGAGAGATTAAACTTCAACCTGGTTGGAGACCATGAAGCAAGGCACCTTGTTCAGGCCTTGCTGGTATGCATTAAAAGGTATTATTTGAATATAGAATTATTACAGCTCAGGATTTAATCTGAAATACAAATATATGTAGGACAATAATGAAGTTTTTACAACAGTGTGATTAATATTGCCTTTGAAATTTACTTCTCTAAGTAGATCAGAAGAAAGAAATGGTGTACTTTCTGCAAAAAAAAGAGGCAATGTGGTATGACCCATATTACAAAAGGAGTAATTTATATTAGACTAGGCATGTGCAAGACATTCGAACTACTATGTTAGCTTTTGTAGGGTTTTAGGTTGGTGATTCTTTTTGGAATGGTTGACTTTTATGTTGATCAAGAATCCAGGAAAAAAGCTGAAGCAACTTCTAATCCTCAAAAAAACTCAGGAAAAATAAATAAGTAAATAAGTCAATAAACAATGTAAATGTCTTATGTGAGAAAATTAATTGAGGGGGTGAATAAACACATAATTTTTGCTTAGGAGGTGAGTAAATATTGAATTACTATGGTTGTTGCACAGATTTTTTCCACAGTAAGTATTTCATGTTTAGATTTTTTTTAAAGAAATATGAGAAGAAGCCAGTACTCCAATACTCCAGATTCTTCCTTGATCAACTATTTAGGATTCAAAAAATGTATTTCCACTTAATTTATTCTAAAGTCATCCTTTATCAAAAAATGCTGCTGGGGAACAAATTTTCTTTGGGTAGTTGGAGTGGTTTTGGTTTGCCAATTTGAGATTTCTTGGCTTATGCACCAATTAATGTGGTTGGTTTCAGTGCTGGCTAAATGCCAGAGCACCCAGTAGAATATACTTACTCATTTCTTACTGTGAGATAGAATTAAGAGAAATGGAAAGCAGGTTCAAAACTTTTAAAGGGTATAAAGAAAAGTTTATTTACAGAAACTAAAAGAATAGTAGAGAATCAGAATAAAACTTTTAGAATACTTTAGAGTACTCTCCTACCCCATGACTTTTTTTTTTCTCACTAACAAGGTACAGAAACTATTCAGTCAGTTTATTACTTTTAGAATAGTTTTCAGTTCACTTAGGGAGAGGAGTCCCTCTTCTTAATTTATGGAGACTTGTCCACAAGAAAACAGTTCTCTCATGGCTTTTAACCTCCACAAATAACAAGTGCCTAGAAAATCAGCAATCTTGAAGTTCCTCACATTTTCACAGCTCTTCCTACGGCTGTGTTTATGGGAGATGTCAATTTATGGGGTATTATTTTAAAGATGAGTTGTATAAGAGCAAAGGTTTTCTTTATTTATCTCTGAGAACAAAGGTTTTCTTCTTCTTTTGCTAGGGCAAAGGGTCTTTATCACTCTTCTCTGTCTCTGTTCAAACTTCTTATAGGATCACAACTACCTTAACATCTGGTAACTTTAGGTTTACGCATACCTACAATTTGAAAACTTCGTCTCTCCATACTTTTATGAGTCACAGGGAAAAAGAGTCTGATGTATCAATTACATTCTTCTCCATAGATTTACAAGAGGATTTAATTTCCAAAATCCAGGCATCTCCTCATCCCTCCTATCTGGGACTTAACTCTTTCCTTCACTGACCTTTGGTGTCTTCATGTTGTTTTTCTGCTCTCATTCTGTCCTTTTCTCTCACTCAAGAGAGAATTGATGTTTGTGGGCCTCATCTGTGCACTGAAAGAGTTAATATCACACACAAGCCTACAAATGGTCGTGTGATTTCTAAAAACAGTGGCAGAGCTGTTTATAGTAGAAGATTTCTTTGGTGGCTGTGCTTCAGGGGGGAGGCTGGAAGCTCAGCAGCCAGGCTAGAGCGCAGCCCCAGCATACCAGGAGTTGGTCACTTCTCTTCCCCCCTGCCTGCTGGTTGCAGACAAGCCTCAACGGCAGCAGAATCTTAGCCCAGCCAGCCCAGTCTCAGCTGCTCCTGGGGCCTGGTGGACCCTGGTGGTTCAGCCTGGGTTGGTGGTGGGACAGGGCTTAGTAGCAGCAAGATGTCAGCAGCCGCAGCTACAATGCCTGGCCTCGGCCCCATGGCCTCCTCTGACCTGCCCAGCTACCAATGGGGCCTGGCCCCATGGCAGAGCCTGCCTGGCCCAGGCTGGCCAGGGCGGCGTTATTATGCGCTCTCAGACCAGAAGAAGAACGAGAATTCCCCGGATTTTCCATTTTTAACATATGTGTTCACAGAGGTATGTTCAGCTTTTTAACAAAGCGCCAATATTCAAAATGACTCACTGATTAGTTTTATCAGGCACAGAGGAAGCTTTCAGCTGCTGTCATAGACATATTTTATGAAAAATCCTTTTGCCAGGATCTTTTCTCCTGAGAAGCTGAGAAGCTTCAGTTTCTCCATGTTTTGCTGCTTTGGAATGTGATCTGGATAAGCAGCAGCGGAGTGGCTGAGATTCAGAGGCGCGGCCGTCCCAGTGGCCACAGTGCTGTCAGGCAGTGCCTGCAGGCTCAGTGTGGTTCTGGCAGCTCTGGTCTCCCCACAAGTGAGGAATCCCAGCCCCTGCCTCAGGCCCAGTCAGAAACCCAACCAAGTGAGACCAGAGGGAGGACACCCTTCCCACCTTTCTTGGGCAGGGCTGCAAAACAGCCACTGCTGCATCTTCCTGCCCCTCTGTTTGGGGTGTGCTAAGCCCAGAGCCGGCCAGCTTGTGCTCTGCAGTCCCAGGAGCGTTCTAGGTGGGCAGGAAAAGTGCTGCCTGTACAGTGGAGTGTCCTGAAAGGGGCTCACGAGAGCCTCCTGCGGGAACAGGGCTCTGTTCCCTGGCTGGAAACACCCTGGTTTTGCTGCCCTGAGTGTGGGCAGGAGCTCAGGCACGTGCAGAGGCAACAGGCAGCTTGTGTTTGGAGGGGCCCGGGGCGTGGAAACAGACTCGGGGGAAGGAAGATGAGCTCCAGCAGGAGTGCCTGTGCTGCAAGGAGCACAAGCAATTCAGCCTTGCTAGGGTTTAGTAAGGGTGTGTTGGTGTTCCCCAGGAAATATACACATTTGGGGAAGTGCCCTTGGAAGAGAGGGGCTTGATTCCCAAGGAAACTGCTTCCCCAGGAGCCCCCAGTGAGACAGGTGCAACTGTCTCCCTTTGACTCCCTGTGCTTCCTTCAGTCCTTGAGGCCCCTTGCTCTTGGCAGAGCGGCAGGGGAAGGGGGAAGGATGTGAAGAGCAGCTTTGGTGTCTGCCTGGGCCTGCGGAGAACAAGCCAAGGATCTACGGCAGGGTTTGTTCCCCACTGTGAGAGTCTGTCCGAAATATCCTTCATTTTTGCCTCACAATTGTCATGAAGAAAAGACCACCGAAAATTTAAAACTGTTGAGCCAGTGGGGAGGGGGAAGTCATGCGCTTCTAAGCTCACTGTTTCCACAGGTGTTGTTTGCAGAACACACCACGCTGAACTTGAAGGGGGCATTCTGCCCTTTCTGAACAATGGATCTGGATTCGCTCCCTATCTCCTGGCCTGGCTGGTCTGAGCTCTGGGGCGGTCCCTCCTCCAAGAAGAAGACCCCCCTCACCTGCCTTCCACCATCGTGACAGACAGACTGAGATGTTGTGACCAGTGGACCACAAAAACAATGGCTCTCATTTACTGCTGAGAACATAGACTACCTGTTACATCTATCAAGCTCATTTACTGCTGAGAACATGGACTACCTGTTACATCTATTCCCTATTGTATGTTTCCCCGCCCTCACAATTTTCAATAATAAAAACCTCTAAGTTAGCTAGAGACTTTGAGATCTCCCCAGCGTAACAGGTGGATCCTCGACTGTGAATCCTGGACCAAAGGACTTCGTCTCTGCATTGGTAGCTATATCCTCCTCTCTTCTCTATCTTTATCCTTTTCTCTTCCTTAATCCCTCTGTCGCATTTTTACTGTGGTTATTTAAATAAAACTGCGTTTATTTTGATTACCACTGCAAACCCCCTTGTACTGTGTTGGTTTTTTGCACCCTGAGATCACTCCTACGAACCATCAGGTCATCCGTTCACTAGGATGGACCCTGACACCCACCTTTGAGCACAGGTCTGAGCTGGATGATCTCTGTCCAGCCAAAAGCCCCAAAGCTCTCTTGGGGAGCTGTGAATTCAAAGGCCTTTCTGCACACACCAATGCCGTCTCCCCTATCTGGCATGTTTTAACTCTTGGCAAGATGCGTTTGCCTCTTGCTTGCTGGAAGCTGCTCTGCTCAAGGGCCAGCACCGAGCTGGGCTGTGTGGGCCAGGCACTGTGGAGAGTACTACCCTGAACACTTGGCCGGTCTTGGTGTGTCCCGGCCTGTCTTAGACTTGTGGGAAAATGGATTCCTTCCAATCAGAGGCACTTTGGGTGGGGTGGGGGTGGCCCCAGAGTACTTGGCAGCATGTCCAAAGGCCCTTGGTGAAATGCACTGATGCAGGTGCTGGCAGTGACAC
The DNA here is from genome assembly GCA_013398405.1 of Pheucticus melanocephalus. NCBI lineage: Eukaryota > Metazoa > Chordata > Aves > Passeriformes > Cardinalidae > Pheucticus > Pheucticus melanocephalus. Next base: position 627,658 of record VZSJ01004791.1, read on the forward strand.
CACCAAGCCACAGTGCTCGGCGCACATGAGTGGACAGGACCGGAGAGAGCTGTGCTGTGAGGAGCCCCACGCAGCCGGGTTGTTCATCGCCTACCTGGAGCTTTTCCAAGGTGTTACTCCTGCAGCTGGCCTTGCAGCCAGACTGCAGGACTTGGTGACTCCGTGCTTTTCCAAGGCATCTCCCATCCCTGGGGCCAGTGCCCTCGTGGCCAGGCCATAGGACTCAGTGACCTCCATTGTTCACGAGGTCTCCTGTTATTGTGGCCACTCGAGACCAGAGTGCAGGACGTGCTATCCTGTAGCCTTCCTGAGGCTCCTCTGTTGTAGGCACCTGAAAGGTATGACTGCAGCACACACTGACTCAGACCTTTGCTGAGGCATCTGTCTCACAGATGTCCTTGTGGTCAGACAGTGGGATGGCAGGCAGACTGCTCAGCCTGTTCAAGGTGCTTCGGGGGAGAAAAAAGAAAGGCCCTGCAGCCTCCCCAGCGCAGCAGCCTGCAGAGCTGGAGCAGTTGCAGCCGCCGCAGGACGGTGAGTGGCAGAGCCGGGCCGCAGGGCTGGTGGCTGCGGCCGGCCTCGCCCCATGCCATCCCTGCCCCTGTGGACGTGCCCGCAGACAGGATGGAAGGGGGGCTGGGGCTTCCCCCCTGGCGGTTGTGTTCCGTCCCCTCGGCACCCGGGGACTGTCCCTGCCCGGGCAGCGCAGGTCTGGGCCGTGTTCTCTGGCTTCTCCCGCAGCCCCTCAGCTCTGGCTGCACTCACTCTTTGCCAGATGCGGGCAAGGATCGGACACAAGAGCAGGACCCCACTCACAGCCGCTTCCGCAGAGCAGTGCAGGTACCTGTGGCCATCCCCACCTGGGCCCAGCCTGCTGGCACTGCTTGGCCCAGCACGACGCTTGGAGCAGGCTATGGAACGTCCCTTTCTTCCCTTCTCTCAGCCCTTTGTTCTGCTGCAGATACTGCGGAGCTTCCTGCGCATTTGCCGCAGAAAGACCAGCACCACAGCAACCGAGGGCATGGCCGAGCACAACTCCAGGCTGATCGAGCTGTGGACAGAGCCTGATGTCAGCTCAGCGTCCCCGGACTGCGCAGCAACGTCTGTCAGGGCAATGGCTGAGGGCAGGGTGGAAGCTGTCATGGCCCTTACTGAGGGCATGGTGACCACAAAGACCTGTAGGCGAAGGACTCAAAGGACTTGGGCCATCTCAAACACTGATGCCACGCCCACTTGGACTGTGATTCCTGCTCCCACTCAGGATTTTTTTTCTTCTCAGCAGCAGGTAAGCAGCCTGGGGCCAGGGCTGAAGGCCTTCCAGCATCATGTGGCCCCTCAAGCCACATCTCTGGGCTCCCTCAGCCATTGGGGCTAGTATAGTGGGGTGGGAAGGGAAGCCCTTCTTGGGGAAGCTGGGGAAGCTGCTCCCTTGATCAGCACTCTAAGTCTTCCCCATGACTCCTCCAGGTGCCAGCCATGCTGAGGGACATTCCCCAGGTACTCCCGTATCACTGTGGACGCTGGGCTGCAAATGGACATTCTGAGCCTGACTGAAGAACGCCCCACTCACGTGGTGATGAGCCTCCTGCGCTGTGCCCCAACCTGTGACAGGTACAGAGCACAACTGCCTCGAGAGCTCGGTGCTCAGCCGACCCTAGGGCCCCTCCCCCTGTCCAGCCTGTCCAGTGGGGTCTGCCAGACAGGCAGACAGCTCCAGAACCCTGGGGCCCCTCTGTTTCCTCAGCCTGCTGCCATGCTCCCCCCCTGCCCCTCAGGGCACCGGGACTCTGTCACCTGGCCCCACGCAGCCGCACGTGGCACGGTACTGACACACAGCTCTGGTCTCACAGAGCTGCTGCGCTGATGTGGAGAGCCATCGGCTCGCCGGGATCCGCAGTGCACAAGGTGCTTCCAGCACTCCTGTCTGTGACAGAGGACAGGCCATTGGACAGCATGTTCTTCTACAGTGGGGATAATGAGGTCATCTTTGCCCTGCTGGTGTGAGTTTCTGGAACTGGCCTTTTCTCACCCTCCAGGTCACCTCTCCAGCAGATTTCCATGCTCTCCCTGTCCTGTAGCTCCCTATCTCAGGTGCTGGGCTGTAAATAGCTAACAAATAGTAAAAAATCACTACAGATACAGAAGCAATGCCTTTTTTATTGACTTTAAATTACTTCTAGCATTAAACACCAGATTTCACTTACCTAGAACTTAATGCTTTTGTATTTAACAGTGAGAATTTCTCAAAATCTGACAGGTTGAGTAATATTACATGAATTATCAGAAACGCTATTCCTCAAGACATCATCTATTATGATTGTTACCATCTCACCTGATGGGGTCCTGCATATAACTATAATCTCCAGATAATTTATGATTGCAAACATTTAAAATTATGGATCTTGAGACTGAAATGCATATAGTAAAACATAATACAAGAACTCTTAATTGGAATATGTAATAACAGAGGCATGATATTTCTTCTTTTGAGGTGGTTGTGCCACCTACTACCTGTGTAAGGACTTTCTAGACCTTTGAAACAAATAAGCTTGAAGTTATAAAATAAGGTATATCATATATAAAATAAGAAAATTGGTTAGTTAGCCTCATCATTTAAGGTATGACAAATTTAAGCATTCTTAATTCACACTCCTTTTTAGTTTTTTCAAAATAAATTTTCTATTTAATCAACTTAATAGAAAAATTGTTACTGTTTTCCTAGGGAAGTTTCAATATTATACTGTGTAGTATATGGTAGAGATAATTCATGCTATATAGATATATATGTGTATAAAATATTGTGAAAATCCAAAGTCATGTCTTTGACCACTCTGGCTAGGAGCAGAGTCCTATTTTCATTTAATCTGTTCCCGGACAGCATTAAGATAATATCAGGTCTGTTACCATATGAATGGGACAATCCCGGGCCATCATCAATGTTTTCCCTGGCATCTGCACCTGGGAGATAGCATCTAGACCTTCCTGGACCATGATTAATGGAATGTCTCAGAAACTCACAAGACCTGCACCTGGACATGATTACATCTGCTATGCTCAGGAACCGGCATCACTCTACTACATATGAATACAGCCTCTGCCTGGATACTCAGACATTCCTCTGAGTCTCCTTCGCCTTTGTCTGTTCCTGCACATGTATGGATCCAGCTCTACATGTGAAGAGACACAAAGAAACGTGCAGTCATCCCTGCCTCAGGCAGAATACACTGTATATAAGCTAGCTGCTGGAAGCACTTGGGGTGAACTCCTGGGGACACGCTGTCACTTTGTCCGTTGAACCCTAGTTCACCCAGCACCGAAATCCGGGTTCGACGCTGCCCAAGGCTGTGGTGGTCTTTCAAAATTGTATTTTTGGTAACGATCTAATAAATCTTTGTTACATTTTCTTATAAATTTGGCTACCGATCTGATCATTTATAACATACTGCTAAGGATGTTTTCAGATTATTAGAGCTATTACTGAGTATAAGATCAGAGATGAAATAACAGAAAGCCAGGAACCATTCATGGCAGAAATTTAGATTATTATGACCCACCATCTTACAAATTAAACATCTTACAATAAAAAAATTGCAACAATCAGTTTTCTTGAAGCTCTTATTTATATACAGGTAATCAAATTACTGATGTTTAAATTTAACATTACTGATGTTAAAATTGTCACATTAAAACATATTTGATTTACAAGACACTAGGAGATTTCTTGAATGAAATATCCTACTGTCTTTCCTTGCACTCCCTTGGGCATTGATTCCTTAACTGCTTGCCTGAAATGAGACATAGATTTATATCTCCAAAGTTCATAAAGACAAGATAACCTTTGGTGTGACTCATTTGGGCCATTCATATGTTTCTTTGAGTCAAATACAATTGAATTAAAAATACATCAGGCTGAAAAGATTATTGGTTACATCTGAGCAGAACTAGAAAATGAGGAAAATTTTTAAATATTTGTATAGTGAGAAAATTCATATAATTACTCCCTGTGCTGAAAAAAAAGAGAAAAATTTAATCACAAATTCAAAAAAGAACGAGGAATCAGGAAATGTAAAAGAAGCTGTTGATTTTTACTGTTCTGGTTTCTTTTCCGTAGTAGTTGTTCTGTTTTGTGGTTGTTCTTGCAGTTCAGAACATGGTCATTTCATTAAACAATTTCATTAGACATGGTCATTTCATTAAATGGGATTAAATATAAAAAATTGATTACTAACAACATGGTTAAGAAAGAATGTAAAAACAGTATGTTACCTAGACAAACAAAGTCACTTTCATACAATGTCTTTTAATATGCTGTGTTAAAAATACAGCAAATTTCATTTTCAGTGTAAAATCTACAATATATGCATTATAAGGTATACAGAACGTGTTATAAGACCTAAGCCTTGCCTATGAAGAGGAATGGCCCATGTTTCTGTACATAGCCCAGATGCTATGTACAGAAACAAAAAATATAACTCAGCTGATCGACGTAAACTCAAAGACAACAGGGTTTTTTTCATTCATTTTTTTTCTGTGGTTTAAACTGCATAATTATCATTCATGGACAAGCAGGTGTATGACTCTTACTAACATAAGATTTTGATCTGGGTGGGAGATTGAGTGAAATGTCAAGCTGATAAGTACAATTCTAAGTTATCTACTCACTGTGTGCTGCCTAAATATGCTCTTCTTTCATGAACTCCTAAATGGTATACCTCAACAAATAATTAAAAGGAAAAAAAAAAAAGAGAGAGAAAAAGAACTCTACTTGGTCTGCTTAGAGGAAATTGAATGCTGAGACTGAACTGAATGTAGATTTTCAAAGCTGTTGTTTCAGTCAACAGTAATAGTATAATAGTATTCAGCTCAGGTAACTGGAGAGTTTGGCCAAAAAACCCAAATGCTGCTAGAAACCTTTATCATGAACAATTTAAACAACACAGAGAACTATATAAGAAGAAATTTATACTTAAGAGATTCAAATTACGCAAACAAAGTTCTATATATTCCTTAAAAAAAATATAACCAAAATATTTACCAATAAGAAAAAGAGGTATTCTTTTTAAACAAATAAACTGCCAATTTCTTATGTAGGCCGCAGGATTTGTTGGTTTTCTCTTTTAACAACTCAAGAAAATATAAGACTTGGGAATTTTATATATTTTGTTGGAAAATTATACAAAGCAGATATACAAAATCATGCTCTGCATAGTATACTGTTTAATATGAGTTTTTTTCATAAATATTGGACAGAATAGAACTCAATAAAATAAATAAAGCTGCTATGAACTTAGCCCATTTGTGCACTGTCAGCTGTTGCATCACAAATTCTGAAATGCAAGAAAAATTACTGTATTAAGTAATTATCAATTTTTTAAGGTTGTGGAAAAATTTACCTTGCAGAACTTTAAATTATTTTTAGCACTATTAGATCATTAAACCAAACATGAATTTAGTTGTTATTTTGCAAACAAACTTAAATCATTGTAATTGCAGTTTTAAAACTTTGGAGATAATGACATGCAGTCCTTTGTATTAATGTATCATAGTTTACAGTGACTAATCTTCTAAATATTAATTTTGACAATTTTGGATTTTTATTAAGTATACATTGTGTTGTACTATTGAAATTTAAATCCAGAAAACAAGCCATTTTTAAATCAAGTTCCTTATAAAGAAACACTTGTACCATCATAATATGACATAAAATAACATCATCTAAGCCCCCATCTGTTTACACTGGTTGTTAGGTGTCCACTCATAAGAAACACACTTCTGATAAATGTAATGAGTCTGTAATATATGGTACAGATAATTCATTCTATTGAAGTAGATATGTATGTGCGTAAAATATTAGAAAGATCCAAAGTTATGTTTCTGACCACTCTGACTGGGAACAGAGTTCCATTCTTATTTTAACCAGTTCCCGGACAGCAGTGAGATAATATCAGATCTGTTACCATATGAATGGAATGGTCCCTGGCTGCTATGGGGAATTTCCTCTGGCTATTTGGAGATAGCATCTGGACTTCCTGGAATAGGAAGGTCTTGAGGAGCTCACAAGACAAGCACTTGGACATTACTTCATTGTGGTACTCAGAAACTACATGTGAATGCATCTTCTGCCTGGACACTCAGACATTCATCTGCATCTCTGAGCTTGCCTTTGTCTGTTTACATTAGAAGGAACACAAAGAAATATGTGGTCATCCCTGTCCCAGGCAGAATAAACTGTATATGAGCTGGTCACTGGAAGCATGTGGGGTGAGCCACTGGGGAGACGCTATCACTCTGTCAGTTGGAACCTGGTTCACCCAGCGCCAGGTTCGACGCTGTCTTGGCTGTGGTGGTTTTTCGAAATTTCTATTTTCTTTGTTATCAATCTAATAAATCTTTGTTAAATTTTTCACAACTTTTGTTGCCAATTTGATCATTTATAACAAGTCCAATGAGCTAACACTTAGGCAATAAGATGTTAGCTTCATCAATTTGTGAAAGTGGTTATAGGATATTGTTACCTCAAATAAGAGAAGCTAGACTTGATGATCTGGAATAGCCAAGTTCCACTACAGTGCTAGAAATTAGTATGACTAGATGTTAGCAGAGAAATTTCTAGAAATTCTAAATGAAGATTTAATCACGTTCTCATTTATATCCCTCTGATGAAATTATTTCAAATTCCTGCAAGATTTTCCTCTCTATTATCCTATGTGAAGCATGGAAACAAAATGTAAAAGTTTCAATTATTCAAGCTTTCTTATCAGAGAAGAAACACAAACACTGCACTAAAGCAGTTCAAGAACAGAACTTTGTTGCACTTTTTACCCCTCTATTTTAGCTTTTCAAGTCCTGTTTTCTTCTTATGAATTATTCAGTTAAAAATAAAAGTATCAGGAATTAAGTACTTTTAAGCAATGTGAAGAAGCAGAACAGGACATGTGGGTAGAGCACCCTAAAGTTTAGATAGAAATACATAACTGAGTGGTGTTTTATTAGGATTCAAAATATGTGATCGGTAGTTACAACCACACTTTGTGATGATTGTTAGTTGTTTTGCATTTCTTCTGGAGATTGTATAAAACTGAAGAGAATTTTAAAAGTCTGACTTTACTGCCCAGAAAACCACTTAATCAATATATGATTAACTTTATTTTCTGTCTGATTATGCAGCACAGAGTAAAATTTTTCTCTCACCCATTCACAACAATCAAAAACAATATGATCCAGCATCTCAGATCTTATACTCAATTTTCTGAATAGATAGGAAAGGGAGTTAATTCTTCCCTCCCTTCAGCACAGAATAAACTCTCTGGTTCATAACACCAATCTCTTACAGGGAAGCGGGCAGAGCTCTCTGATGCAACCACCTTGCACCATCTGCTCCTGCATCCATACATATGTTGTATACACACCCTTGCTGTGACCTGCTTCCTCTTCTGCTGCAGCACTTCCAGCTCCTGCCTCTACCCCAGCTGTTTCCAAAATGCTGTCAGCTCTATCCTCTGTATCCTGGCTGGCAAGAAATGCCTTATGGAAGTCTGGGTTCAACTGTAGAGTAATCAGGTAGTACATGGAGTCTCAACAAGCATCTGGTTAAAACAGCAGCTGTCAGTGCACATCATAACCTTTGCTTTTCAGCAGCAACTGTTGCCAGCTAACACAAAAAATGCAAGGGGTTTAAAAGTCCTCCTATTGACTGTCTAATATGGCTGAAACAGTTAATTCTTCAAAAGTTACTGAAAAGTAATGACAGACAAAATGGTCACTTGAAATATATTTCTCAGGAAACCAAGCTGAATATAAGATTACTGATTAATCTCACATTTCCAATCTTAAAATTATCATGTAATTTGGTTAGAAGGGCAATTATCTCTTTTTTTAACATTTATTGCCATTTTATTTGAAGGGGCCTTTGTTTTATTTCAGCATTATGGTAATTCATCTTCTAGTATTCCATTTTTTTCCTGCAGATTATCAGTTTAGCTTTCTTCTATACATGTTTTTTAGATCCTGTTCCCTACTATGCCATGTGTATGTATTTTTAACATACTTCACTTCTTGCTTCAACTGCTCTTTATATCACCTTACTTAATCATGTTGGCCTTTTGCAACCTTTATGCTGTTTAAATTTAAACAGGAATGGATTTCAACTGCAGTCTGTTCAAGTATTTCTTAAATATTCACCACTTTGCCTCAGTACATTTGCCATGCATTACAGAATTTCTATCAAAATCACTGAAGGCATTTTACATTTCTTCAACTCAGCTTTGCCAGACTGAAAAAAAGTAGAAATAAATTCTAAAAACCCTTGTGTATTTTTTTAAAATGCGTACCTTCCCATGATATTAAAGTTCATTAATGCTATATTTTCAGATCCTAATGTTCTTTGACTTGAATTTGCTGTACATTCTGGTCTTTCAGCTAAAATTGAATTCATTCAGGTCACAGTGTCAAATCACCTGAAATTTGTCCTTGCTACGCTGCTATGGATTCTAGATAGCACAAAACCTAGCCCTTTTTCACAGCAAAATCTTAGCCAATATTCATTATAAAATGTTTTTAGTAAATATTCCTAAATGTCTAAAACAACGCATAAAAATTTTATCAGCACCTGCAGTGCAAGTTCAGTTATTTTAAATTTGGAAAAGTATGATTAAACCATAGTTGATTGTGGAATTGATGTGGAAGTATGAAACACAGTTATGAAGGCTAAAAGTCAACAATTACTTTTCTGTAGAAATATATCATGCTTTGTGTAATATATGTTATGAAATAATTCATGCTGTAGAGAGAATGTATTTTATAAAAATTGTGAAATCCAAACGAGTCTCTGACCACAAGCAGCCCAAAGACAGACCACTGCTTGAATTCCAAGATTCCTGGAGGCGGCAGGAGAACAATCCTCAGTTAGCTTATGAATAGACATGCCCAGCTGCTATCCCGAGTGATCAGAAGAAGCCTAAGAACAATCATTTCCCTGTTGATACCATCAATCAAGATAGCTGATCGCCAAAAAGATACATGTGAATATGCGACTTCCCTGGACGCGATTAATACCAGCTATCAACCAGGAAACAGCGATTGTCCAGCTCTGCACAGTGAAAGAAACAGTCTTGAATATGCAGAGTTACAAAAGAAACTGGGAGTCCTCTGCCTCAGGTATATTAAATTGTATAGACCAACCCCGCAAGAAGCAGCTCTCTGAGCAGGGAGGGATCCCATGCGATAGAGGTTGGATCCAGGTTCATCCAGTGCTGACCCCGGGCTTGATGCTGTCTCTTTGGCTGTGGTGGTTTTGAGGACTCTATTTTGGTTGCGGAAAAAGATAAATAAAATCTTTTCACTTTTTTGATAATTTGGCTTCTCGATTGATCATTTGTAACAATTCATAAGCATGATTTTTTTTTTCTACTTAGTTACAGAGTCCTCTCTCATTCTCTGTGTACTGGGGTACTTTCTTTTCACATAGACAATGAGTTACAATAGCCCATAAGGTATTTTTCATATGCAATGCAATTTCTCTTTTCTATGAATCTGTTTATAACATAAATATTTTAAAGATTCATAATTCCTCAAGAGTAAGAGGAATTGTACATAACCCTGAGTAAGACTCATGGCCAGATCTGAACTTCTCTATGAAAGAAAAAGGCCTTTAAACATGTACAGAAAGAGTATAAAAAGGATTAACACATGATTATGGAATAACTCTATACTGTTAAATTTCAAATTGAACAAGATACAGTACACTCTATTTTCATTCCATCAGAAATTATCCTTTCCATGCCCTCAAAATTCTATCCAATACACTTGATTTTTGTGCACATTTAATTATTACTCTTATTTAGTGAAATTATTCAACTGGTGAGTGTTGCCTCAAGGATCAAGAAAGTAAAATCCAAGTCCTGGACTTATTGGGCGGTGTCTAGCTATTGGGCAACACTGGCTTCACTTACTCAGAATGTGTTGGCTTTGGATGTTTAAGTCCCAGATTCATTATGCAGACTGCAGAGAGTTAAATCACTCTGTGTAGGAGTGTTGAAAGGCCTCAGGTATTTCAGGTTTGCCTGATTTAGCTTCTTTCCTTCTAAGCCCCCATGGCTTCATGGCTATGATAAATGTGAATACAAAAAGAACATTATTTAGAATTAATTTCACAATGTAAGAAAATTGCTATAATTTTCTATTTCTCCTCTTTCCAGAATTTTACATGCAATAACCTAGACATGGGAAAAAAAAAAGTCTAAATAGTCCAGCTTGATCAAATATCAGTTTCAGCACAAATCCGGCCAAAACTCTTGGACGTTGGGTGGTTTTGTGGGTTTTATTTTTCCT